>VDFB02047230.1:547176884-547429878 GCA_007258455.2 Sequoia sempervirens
CCTCACATCGGAAGGGAGAAAAATACTTGACTAACTCGGTTAAGTGAAACTCTAATCATTATACAATGTATCAATCTCTAAAATAAGATACATTAAAGAATGTAAAAATTCATATTCATCATTTAAGCTGGTACCTAGAGCATTGCAATGAGTCTCTCCTGTAATCAATCATTCAAGAGGTCATATACGTCCTCACCCATTTAGGTTTCCAAGACTCTAAGCATGCAAACTTTCAGCAAAAATAAAATAAAATAAAAATATTATAGTCAGGGCTTTCATTTAGGCGTAGGTGGATGAAATAAAGTCAGGGAAAACCATCAACTTCGGAGGAAGCCCATTGCATTCTTAACCTGCTACCTTTCTGTTACATGAGGTGATATCCCTTGAGGCATTCTTCGTAGTACAAAGAAAAAAAGAAGAAAAAAAATGAATTTGTTTTCCCTTTGAGCATGAAATGCACCACCAACGTAAAAAGAAAAGAAAAATCTGTAGAGGATGAATGATTTTTCATTACATAGACTGTACACAGTTGTTAGCATTAGATGATTAGCTCAAGTTGCACCTCATAAAATAATACTTTTTGTTCCCTGATAGTTCATAATGTAATCACCTACCTCTAAATTTATCTTGGCGATCACACTCAATCAACCTCCATTCCTGTGAAATATAAATCCAATATCACACACAATCAGCTTCCACTTACTGGTCAATTTCATATATCTTGTGTCAGTCTAAATAGATAGCTAGCTGCCCTTGTCCTATGCAGTTGCCTTGATCACTATATGACCTATTAGTCCACTTATTAAATTGTTTGAGTGAACATTTATTAACATAGACGTAACTTCTACAGGACGTTAGATGTAAGTGATTTTGATGACATCCTAGTAAAATCTACCACCACTAATAGAGCTTTTAGAAAGATAGCTAGCATCTAAATGTCTTGTTAGCTATTGTTACAGGAGATAGAACTTGCCTTATCTTATGAGATCATAATTTAGTGTGCAGCACAATAGTCATGGATTAAATTGTATGTAATTAAATAAATAATTTTGGATGCCTTTAGTAATGTGAATTCCCACATTTATGTTTTCACCTTCTTGACAGGTAAGCTAACAAAGCTAAACAACAACCTAATAAAATTTTAAATTTTGCTGAGGGTATTAAATTTAACGATGCTCTAACCAATGTTAAATGGTCATGTGTGGCAAATTAGGGTTCCAGTTTGTCTTTTGTCATAATTAATCTTAAATTGTGTAGCAAGTTTACCTTCTTAAAAAAAAATAGGGTTAGTAATATTCTTCTATTATATTAGGGCTTAGTTTGCCTTTCTCAGCCAGATGTATGATAAAAAAATAAGAATAAAGCAATAAAGAATAATAAATAAATAAATGTTATAAATAATTAGATAAAGATGAAGGAATCCATCCCTATTCATTTTGTGCAAAAGCCTCAACCTGCAAGTATCGCTATCTCTCTCTCTTTTTCGGCACTCCGTCTTTCGTTTTGTTGTGCCTCTTCAAAAAAAAAATATGTAAAGAAAATCAACCGCATCATTTTCACAAAACAAAGAATGGATAAAGGGGAGTGTAGGAGGTGTTATGTTTGTCACTACGATCAAGGGATTTCATTGATTAAAATTTAAAATTTCATTTTATCTTTTTGTGGGAATGCATTCCCCCACTAAGACCTAAGATGAGTTGGGAAAAAATCAAAGAAATAAATTAAGTGTTTGGAAGGAAAATCTTTCCCATGTAGGCCCCACATTATCTTTCCCAAGAAGCCCTTCTTAAATATTATTCCATTTTTCCCTTAATCATTTAAAGAGTTAAAAATAAATGTTTCCCTCTTTTCCGTGAAGGAAGGGAATTACCTTAACTAGAAAGGATTTTCTTTTAAAAGAAAGAACTAAGATTTAGGAAGAATTAGTTTCATTAAAATAAAGGAAGTTTCTCTTATTTATTTATTTATGTTTTTTTTTTAAATAGTAAATAAATTTAATATATATGAGTAATAATTTATAGTATTCATTTTTCATATAATCATCCACATTTATTTAAATATAGATATAAGCAAAATGAATTAGTAGATAGTTAAATAAATACATATATTATATATATAGGTAAGAGATATTGTCATTTGGGTCTAAGATTAATATATTAATATAAATGAAGTATTAAGATATTAGCATTGTCATTACAAAAGAGAGTTTAATACTATTGGTATCATAATTATTGTAACGGGTAAAAGTAATATTATTATAAATAAATATATATATATATAAAGAAAATATTGATAGTTGCATTTTTTTTTCTTACCCTACATATTCTCAACCCTTTTAATTATAAAATCTTGCCAAATTTTAATTTAATTATCCTATCCAATATTGGACTCATTACTCAATTAGTTTGCATATACCATATAAAGTAATGTTTTTTTTTTAAATAGTTATTATACATGATTTTTTTTTCTATGATTTAGTAGCCCTAGCCAAACATTTCAAATCAAATCATCAATACTATGTTGGCTAAGAACATGAGCTAGAATAACTATGTAATCTAACTAACCCCTTTATGCAATGCTTTATATACATAGCTTAAATGATTCATTTAACAAATGTTGGCTGGGCTCGCACCAGATCAAATACATTTAATTAAAAATAACAAACTATGCTTGAAAATGAATAAATTGGTTGCATCTAAGTATTTTGGGGTATAGAGGATTCTTTAGAATGCCAATAATAACTTATGTAGAAGACTTTAGAAATGATGTAAAAAAATAAATAAAATAATAAAAATTAAAAAAAATGTGCATGCAGCGCCATGAGTTTATAAGAAGCCATGAGTTGGTCTATTGTAGGAGTATATTTCATTTTTTGACTCAATTACAGATAGGCACTAATCAGAATAATTCATAAACTATGAAAAATGATGTAGAATCACATATCAAATTCAATATCATGGAATATAATATAAAATATAAAATATCACAATTTCATAAAATACAATATAAAATATCATCAACTACAGTTTGGAATATGATTCATGAAGTGCAATGATTCACAATTTCATGGAATATAATATAAAATATCATCAACTATAGTTTGGAATATGATTCATGAAGTATGGTATAAATACCTAAAAACTACTAATTATTCACTTCCATTTTCCAAATCTAATCAGGGTCCTCAAACTGACGTTCAACTTGTGATAAAGTAAAAGAGTTATCTTGATTCCAAGTTTGGTCTTTATTTTCTTTTCCCTATGTCTCAAATTCAACATTTATTGTCATTTTCATTTTTCCCATTGCCAGTTCCACTAGCATTTGAAGTGTTTCACAACCCTCTTCTTTCGCATATGGACCCCTAGATTGTGAGTGCCCTTTCAAAAGGAAAATTTTTGACATTATACGCAATTCCAAACACCCTCAAGAAATTTTCCAAATTCTTGTCTAGTTTTTTTCTTATCTTTGATTTCAAAAATGCCAATGAACTGAAAACTCTCTCATCCTCCACCAATCCCAATATCATTATTTTACATAAATCAACAAGTTTGAAATATTTTAATATTGAACCACACAATATTTCAATCTGACCTAAGGTTGTCCAAGCCTTTGTTATTAATCCTGCTTCTATGGGCTTCTCCATGGAATCATACTGGTCCATCATACTTCTTGCAAAATTCTTACATTGTTCTCTAAGCTTATCCCCATTTATAATTCCTTCAATTGTTTGTTCATTGTATTGTAAATATTTCAAAAAGTGTTCAACCAAGATAATTACTTTATCATGAAAATAGCTTGGGCTATCTCAGTTGCCTCGAATCCAAAATTGAGGATACACAATAGAAATTGCTTCAAGTATTTCATCTTGAGGGAATCTATTATAAACCCCTATGGAAAGAGATTTTGCAATTTCCTTCAAAGTATCACTAACAAATTTAACAATGTCATTAAAATCTTCCTTTGTAACAAGTACTTCTCTAATATAATGCTTGACTTTCGTACAATGGTGCATTGGTATCTCAAATCCACATACACAAACACATAAGTTCCCACTTGCATTGAACTATAAATAATTTTTAGGATTCAATTCAAATTTGTAATTTTCTACTAGCTTACAAAAATTGGGCTTTTAGAAGTTAGATTTAGATATAGATGATCGAGGGCCATGCATGTAATTCTACATGGTTTGGTATATTCATAGATATACATAGTTTTATCATGGTCTCTCTTCACAAGATTTTTCATTTCATCCAACATGGGGAGAAGACTAGCTAAAGTCAACAATGTCTCTATATCGCATAACCTATGTAAGAGGTCAGGAGCTTTGTCTACTGTGTTGCAATACTCATACATTACTCCAATCCAGGATCAATATTTTGAAAGAACTCATTGCATTGGTCCATGCAAGGAGATCCATTTGGTATCAATGTACTTAAGAATCATGTTTCTCGTTATTCCCTCAACAAAATTTTGAAATTTTGTGAAATGTTTGGGACTTCGGCAAAAGTATGCGTAGAGCTCATGGACTAAATTTTCAACTTTTGATATTGTAGGATACTTTCTTACAATTTTAAATGATAAATTCATTCTATGGGCCATGTAGTAAATGCCAAGCATGTATGGTGCACAAGTAGTTTGTAACTTTGTGCAAACACTAGTCCTATGACCTTGCATTACTATAGCTCCATCATCTCCTACACACACCAACTTTTTGGAAATTGTCAAGTCATCCATACCTTCAATTTCATTCAAATATTTTTTGACTAGTTCAAATAGATTTTTCAATGTTGAAATATCTTCATTTTATGAACAAAGAGAAGATGAGCTTGGAGAACATGTTGTTTTATAGTATACACATGCATGCAAACCCAAGAAGTATTATCTACTATAGTAACTTCATCTAAAGATAATGCTAAAGTTTGACTCTTTTACTTTCTCCTTTAAATATTGCTTTTACACTACAGTAAGACAAATTTCCCATTCCCATCTAGCGTTTATTGACCAATGTGCACTATAAAATTTAGGAACACCCAAAAAAGAATAAATTAAAATATTTTGGTTAGTCTATCATAGGATGCCCTTTAGACAAAATATGAAAAACAACTCATCTGAACATTTTTTGTTAGTTGTGCTCCTTCCATTACTTTTCCAAATTGAACCTTAATTGTACCTCCACATGTAGCAAGCTTTGAAATTCTTTGCTTATGCTCTTCATATTCCATGGCATACTTAACATGAAGACATTCTTCCTTTGATTTCCATCGTACTATTGATCGTTCCTTTTTGTCTATGATTTATTTTTCATAAACTTTACCAATATGCTTTTCTATAGTGTCAATCTTTAACTACAACTTCTCGTCTCTTTTACATTTCCAACTAAAAATAATACACTTTCATTATGTTAGAGTTTAATCTTTATTTTCTTTCTCCACTGGCTCAATGAATTGGTACTTTGACACCCAATCTAGCTGAAAATTCATTTTCATTTCCCACTCATGCCCCATTTTTTATTTTCCTTTTCTTTTCTTGCTGCCAACATCATCTATGATGCTAACATTTTCATCCAAGTCAATTATTTCATTTCCGCTAACCAGGGTATCCCTTGGAACATCTTATGTGGTATTTCCATCCTTATTTGAATTATTTAACTCAATGAAAATCTCACCTTGACCTTCCAGTGGTGGTGAGGTATTGTGAATGCCTTCTTCATTAATATTTGGTGGAAGAGTTGATGATGCAGCTCCATCTTGTTTTAATGGATCATAAGCATTTCCAATTTCAAAGTAATATTGTATGGTAACTCTATGTTTTGGGAATTTTGATGGCCTCTCGATCCCTTCACCACCCTAAGGAGTCTTACCCTTGTTGCACTTGTTGCTCGACATCTTGATCTCTCACTTTGAAAAAAAGCTAGAAAAAAATGTTTTCTTGTTTAAGGACATAGAATATAGATCCCATTCCCTACTCAATATCATCTTTAAGATTGAAGCAAGAATGGAAAAGAGATAAATAAATCTTATAACACTATGAAGAAATGATCACTCACCTTTAAGTTTAGGTTTTCATTGACTTGCTATTTTTTAATGTAGGAATGCATGTGTTGTAAGTTTGTAACTTTCCTACAATAAACTTCAAGGTTCCAAGTCCAACTTATGAATCGAGAGCTCACAAGTTCAAAACTGAAAAAATGTGTAAGAATAAATGATAATTTCAATTTCATATTATCAATCCATATTTGGCGAATTCCACATGAATTCTAAATGGTATATTAAAAATTTGGTGAATCTTGTGTGATTATACAACGATACATTTAAGTGTTGGGCGAATCAAACCTCGACAAAACACATATGTTGTAATTTTCAAGGCTATTATGGCCCTACAATTAGCATGGAGGTGTCACGGAAATTGGAAAAATGTGTTCTCAAATGTAATTATTTTTTAATGTTATTGGCGAAATGGGTCCTCATAAGAAACTATTTGTAAATTTTAATTGGTAAAATGGGTCCTCATAAGCAACTATTTGTAAATTTTAATTGGGAAAATGGGTCCTAATACACAATGTTGTTTTAATAGTATTGGCGAGTATGAAGGTGATTTAATATATTCTTTTGAGATTCCAGGTGAAAATATTGATCAATCCATTTGAAATGTGTAGTTTTTTATGGAAAAATTATTACTTAAATATGCCTCATAAAATAAATTGATGGCGAATGGAAATGCATTGGACAGATAAATCATAAAATATGGATGATTTAGCTACCCTTTTGGGTGTGATTTATTTTTCAATTTTAACTTGGCCGATATGTAATATTTTCCAATTGGTGAAGATTCACCACTAAAAAAACCCCTTGTCCTAAGATGTAGTAGTGGTTTGTAGAATGCTATAAAATTAGGGCTTCAATATGAATATCATAGTAATGTAATATAAGTTTCATTCCAATTAGTATGTGCCATTATCAAAAGACCATATGTTATATGGGAGAGTATCTAAAGGTTGATCAAATCAAGTACAAGTTGTGTTATTAGTCTTGAAGGTCCACAAATTATATCTCTATAATTTTGTAGGACTGGTGTCTTATATATTGAGTTGGTGCTCAAATATTTGTATTGGGGTTTGGTATCTCTAGTAGGTTGGTTCCTCAGAAATGGCACCGAAATGATAGGAAAAAACTGGGGTAAAGAATAAACTAGATTTAGCTTGGTCTAAGTGTCAATTTGGGGTGTAAACTTGTGAAAGGTATTGTGGCTATATGCACAAGGGTTGTAGGAAGTGAGGTAAGTGTTTATGAAATGTACCTAAAAATCACAAGAACTACATAAGAAAAAATCATATCAATATTTTTGTTTTTGATTCTACAACATGAATAACAACAGTAGTAATTCTAGAAACTAAATGCATAGTTGTAAAAGTAATATGAGCAACTATTAACAAAGATAATCCTTAGATCCCACAATTAAATCATAAGCAATCAACAATAAATAATGAATAGATTCAAATAATAAAAGAAATAAACATGATGTTGGAATGGAATTAAACACACTGCTTAAAGAAAAATAAACATGCCATATAAATAAAAATACACACTATGAAAACTACAAAAAATCACCAAGCATTCTAAGAAGTGGGTGCCTTGCCTAAAATGAAATTTCTTTATGTCAGTTTAATCACATGAGAATTTTTTTTTATCAAAAATAATACAAAGTCTATATTCCCCCTTTCTTCTCACATAACTCATATTTATACAATAAATATGTGCAAGCTATTTCCTATTTTCATGCCACATGACTATTATTTTGTGGATCACATTTAGTTGTTTTATTTGTTGAAAAATAACCCACCTTAAAATGTACAAACTTAAATAGCCCATCCTAAAATATAGGAGCTTAAATAGCTCACCCTAAAATGTAGGAGCTTAAATAGGAGCTTAAATAGCTCACCCTAAAATATAGAGCTTAAATAACTCACTCTAAAATGTAGGAGCTTAAATAGCTCATGGTTACAATAGAATATTATTTTTAATGTGAGGACATTAAAAATAACCAAAGTATTTTATGAGCAAATAATTTTATGGTCAAAATTAATTTGCTAATATCTACATTCTTTTTCTTCTTCAATCAACATGTATGATATATTTTCTTAACATAGTGGAAGTAAATATTAGTAAATACAATCTAATATTTATTATTCACATATTTTATCTATTAACTAAATTAAATATATATTATTTTTTAACTAAATTAAATATTACCTATGTATATTAAATCATATGCAACATAAATGGTAAAATGATATGATATAGAATGGAAATGGAATGTGGGAATGGGTATGAAAGTGTATGAAATAGGCTAAAATATGACATAAAATAGAACATAATTGGCTCTTGTCAATTGGTGTTTCTAGTAGGTTGGTGTCTTCTTCATGATTGTCAATGATTCATTATTTTATGAGGCTAGATTTGGGTAGTAGATCCAAGCAGCTATTATCATCATGGTTTTCCCCATCCTTGGTTTCCATGTATATCTAGTGTTATCATGTGTGTATGTGTGTTTATGCTTATCATTTGAATATTTATTTAATGATAAAGTAAGATCCCAAATGATACTAAGGATAGTTTGGATTTGAAGTTGAGATTCTACATATACTAATTCAACCCCCCCTTTTAGTAAATTATGTGTCCTTCATATTCCTCTCTTTATCATCCCCAAGGTAATAGACAAGAAAAATAAAGCAAAAAAATATTGTTAAAGATCATAGAGGATGCTTGGAAAAAATAAGAATGCCTAGGATTCAAAGGTAAAATTGGCATTATGAGTTGATAGAGTGACTTTTAAAAAATCAATTGGTAAGTCATCCTATAAATTGGTTTATGGTTTAGATGCTAGAATTTCCATAAATAACCTGTTTCTAGTTTATAAATTCATGTTATAATATATTTAAGACATTTCAAATTGTATGGAATGCAAGATAAATCAATTGATAGAATTAGATGAAATAAGAAGACAATCCCATGCTATGAACATAAACAAGTAGCTTCACGTTGGAAAAATGGTATTACTGTGGAATGCAAGATTGTAGGATAAGGGTAAACATGTTAAATTTGACCCGTTATGGCTAGGACCATTCATTGTTACAATTTTCCATGGTGAAGACTCATTTTATTAAAGGTGCCTACATTGAGGTACAAGAATTTCCATGCATGGAAAATTCTTGAAAGCCTATTTTTCTTAAAGCTCTTTTCTAGGACATTGTATTATATGTAGATTTTGTATAGTTGTTTTGGTCCTTAGTCTTGTTTTTTATTTTTTTTGGTTTGCTACTCAGATATTTTCTAGATCCTCACTTCATTTTTAGAAAAAAATATCCCCAACTAGAGTCATTTTTGAAGCTTGCTCAATTTACTAGGGTAACTTTCTTTTAAATATTTGGTAGGGTTTATGCCATGAATTCTAAAACTATAGCTTTATCCATGGCAATGTTTTTTAATGTTATATTTCATTGTTGACTAGCATACCCCATTAAATTCATTTAGATTGTTCCTTCTTGTATCATCTAAACATTTGGTAACTAGTCCCTACTTATTTACATTATAGCTTAATTCCTCGTGTTATCAGTCCCCCTTCCTAGAAAATATTAAAACAACTTTTGTGCATGTGCTTAATTAACAAATTAAGTTATTCCCTCTTGTACCCACTTGGTGGTCATGATTTCATCCTAGCTAGAGAAACATGGAATATTCACATTCACCCCAAACCCTTTTATTACCCCATGAGCTCAAAATTATACTATTGGGGTGAGATTATGTAGATGTAGGGTGATGACATGTGGCTAACCTTTTTATATTGCTATGCTCCCCAACCATTTCTTATTGGCTTTCATTGTATATTCTATTCTAGTTTTCTTCTTCTCATGACATAATGCTTCCCCTCAAGATCTTATTTTTGGTAGAAGATGGACCTTCTAAGTATATAGGAGATTAACATGTTCCTTTGGTTCTTTATTTATTTGCATTTCCTATGTTTCTCATTGGTTCACATAGCCTAGTCAACTCAAGTATGTTCTTCCTTACAAGGTTCCTTTGTCCCCTAAATTTGTAGAGACTATGAGGGGGTGAGATTGTGGGATTGTGGGAAAGAGATACATGGATTCATGACATTTTATCAACTACTCTAATATGTTTGAAGAAGGCCACATTAACTATTTTCAATTGTTTTATTATACAAGAGGCTTTAATTTTCCAATGGCATTTGAAGATCAATGGACAAAATTTGAACATGCAGATTGGTATGTGTAAACTCTCGATTAATGTACATGATTAGTAATGGCAATAAGTAATGTTCACCTACTTGATTCAAAGATATTTTCTCCACTACAAATCCATAATTTAAAGCTTTCAAAATCACAAAAGAAATTTGAAGCAAAAAAGACCAAAGATTTCCAAGTATTTGTATGTCAACATCAAATAAGTATTCAGTTTTCCCTAACTCTATCAAATTCTCTATAAATTAATGACTATCATTACTTTCAAGTAGGGTTTATAGTGTGCATAATTTTAAAAGCCTAAAAATAATTCTAAAAACCCATAATTAAGTCAAGTCCCTACTGTAAAAATGGGTCAAGAAATTGGGTCATCCTTAAAGCCTAAAAGGTCGTTAACTGAGGATTTAACTGTCAAGTTTCCAATCTCTTCTAGGAAGCTAAACTTTCATAGGGAATGGGTATAATTTCCAAGTATTTGAAAGACCATGCCTCAAAATATACGGATGCCACAATTTCTATCGATGGATGGGCCTTATTTTTGCATTGGTACACTTCGAGACACTCTAAAAAGATAATCTCTCATGTCTAGTCCTTTGAGCTCGACATATTGATTATGCCAAATATTTTCATCAATGTAAATTTCCTTAGAATCATGATAGAAAAGTACAATTTTGATACTAGGAATATCATTTCTATGAATGAAGGTGAATTATTTTGCATTGATCAAGATTTCAATGTTAAAGTGTTTAACCTAAATCATGTTGCAAATAGACCAATGGATTTTAAAATTCTCACCAAAAAGTATTAAAATGACAAATTTAGCTATAAAATAAATTGGTTTACAAAATATAGAATCATAGGTGTAGATAGGAGGCATATGAGGTGATGTAAGAGCATCTGAGTGCATGGACAATCCTACATAATAAATAAATAAATAAAATTTATGTTTGTGTTTTGTTTTGATTTTTCTTGCAAGAAAATTTATTTTAAATCCTAAACTCCTTTAGCGTAAGGTTTGATGTTGAGATTGTGAAAATTAATTAATTCACTTTTTTATTGTTTTAAAAATAGTTGAGAAGTGTTAAGTTTCCAAAAAGGAAAAAATTCCATGCCCAAGCCTGTGAGTGGGCATTTATTGTAAAATTGTAACTCCATTCAAAAAAATTGAAATTGCATTTTGTTGGAGGATTGGAATGATGGGCATTGATGGAATGGAGAGAGGGGGTGTAAGGAATGAAGATAATTTTTGAATGGGTATTGAATGCTCAAGCCAGGAAGAGGAAACCCACATCCAAGAAGGAGTAAGGGGGTATTCTAAAGGTGGATTGGCATGGTAGATCTAAAGATGGTCTGTTGTATCTAAGAGAACTAGTCTCAATAAATTAGGCATAACTTTCTCATATCATAACAAAATGGAAAAATTCAAAATGTTCTAGAAAGTTGGTGATGGTTATTTGAAGGAAACCACCAATTTGAAGGAAAAATTAGAGACTTGCAATATTTCTACTGGTATGGAGATTAAAATACAAAATTCTACATTGTCTTGCCATGCATTATATGATCTGATGAGAGACATATTATATATATTCCCCCTTTTACCAAGTGTTTACTTTAGGATGGGTTAAAGTATTTAGGGTATATGTTGAAGCCAAATTTCTAGATCAAATATAGGTTGATTAAATTTACTCTTACAATTTGTGGTGCATTAGTTTTCCTATTAAAGATTTTATCTTTTATTTTAAAAACTAATGTTTATAATCTACACAATTTTTATTTTTTGTATAGTTTAATTGTTGGATGGGCCAGCTCCCATTGTATATATCATAAAATCAAAGTTAAGCAAAGTAATAGCACAACCTTACAATAAATCAACTACCGACACACTTGTAGCATTTAGGCCTCCTCACTACCCCTGAAGCACCCTCCATTACAAGACTCATTACAAACTTTCGTCTGTCCATGCCCCGTATTTATCCATTCTACTATAGTCCAAAACCTGACCCATAGCCACCTCACCAGACCCGCTCCCCAATAGCCAATGTACCCATGAAGGTGCAACTCCTAGACAACTCTATACTTAATCGGTATTACCTTGGCTGCTCACTGTACCTGACGCCGCCTCTTTTGCCAATTCATCTACCATTGTGTTGCCTTCCCAGTATACATGGCTGATCTGAAACTCTGAGAAAGAGTTGACAAGGCTCCAGATGGGGGGTAACCATCTCCGTAGCAGCCAATTGGGCATTGAGTTAAACCTGATTGCATTCACCATTAATAGAGAGTCCCCTTCCAAGTGCAACTTCGACACTCCCAGAGCTTTTCCCATTTCTAATCCACATAAAGCATCTCAGAATTCAGCAAGGTTATTAGTCGCTTTCCCAATAAATACTGCTCTCTTATCGATCACTTCACCTGCTGCATTTCTTGCTATGCACCCAATTCCAGCCGCACCCGGGTTTCCAATGGAGGCACCATCAAAATTTACCTTGACCCAACCCAACTCTGGTTTTTCCCATACTGTCCTTCTTCTAATTTTTGCTTTTTGCATTGTACCTGTGGAGCCTATAATTGTGGGAATGCTCAACTCGATGAATTTATTTGTGAGCTTTATATCCCTATTGGTGAATATGTTCTTTGAAATAGATAAACTTTTGGCTACTGAGTTGACTAGCTCTACAATTGCCCCTGTAATTTTCCCCACCAAAATTTCCCTGCTCATAGCCTGATCCTTAAAGATTCTCATGTTTCTTTCTTTCCATAGTTCCCAACACACCGTGGATGGCACTATTTTCTAGATACTACTAAAAACACCCTTGTTGTTCTTCCGTGGCTAGGAAATCAACCATTCATGCAGGCTTTGGGGAAGAGGGTTATGGAATCCCAATTGTCCTAGTATAGATTTCCAACAGTACTCATAGTATGGACATGTTAGCAATATGTGATCCACATTTTCTAGATGCCTTTTGCAAAGAGTACACCTATTTGGACCCCTAAAACCCAGCCTCTCCAATCTATCCTAAGTGAGAATCTTGTTTTGAGTGGCAAGCCAAGAAAACACCCCAGCTTTTGGTAGTACCTCCTTGCCCCAAAAGAGAGAGTTTGACAACTGCTGCACTGGTTTCCACCCTCTCTTTTATCTTGTACCCAATCTTAACCTTGTACTCCCCATTCATAGATGCACACGATCTCAACACATCCTCTCCTTTGAAAATAGGTAAGGTTCTCTCCCATAATATTGTTGCTAGAGTATTTCTCTGAGCTAGGGGAGCATTGAGATTGCTGGGATCCTTCCACTCCCAAAGGCACACGCCATCCCTTGTGGTTCTCTTGCCATAATCACACAATTTCGAACCCCACACCCTGGTTGCTTCTACCTGAATCTCCTCCATCTGAGGTATATCACTTAACTTTGGATGGCTTTCCTATGAGTCTTTTCAGAAGGATGTCTTCTAGCCATTATGCACTTCCTAGGTGACATGCTTGGTTATGATATCTCTACTCTCACTTATGAAATTCCATATGGCCAAACCCCTTGGTGGGTTTAAGGTTCTCACAATACTATCCGGGTCTTCCGAATCCACATATTTCTTCCTTAGAATTCTAACCCATTTTTTATTACTGGTGTACATCATCCATACCAAATTTTCCCCCATCGCCAGGTTCATGATCCTTAATTGTCTAATCCCAGCTCCCCCCGACTACTGTGGTTTACATACCTTATCTCGAGCTAACAGAGGGATCTTATTCATGTCACTCATCCCATTCCAAAATAACTTACACATGATTTGGTTGAGTTGGTCATCTATGTTGGCCAGAAACTTCATACAAAACATTGAGTAGACTGGCATCGCAGCCAAAACTTCCTTTATCATTAGTAACCTCCTTGCAGAAGTTAGCCACCTACCCTTCCACAAAATAATCTTCTTCTTACAGCTATCTGTGAGTTTGTCCCAAAATCTTTTCTTATTCACCCCTGCAAACAGAGGCATGCCCAGAAATCTCCCGGGAAGATTGGTCGCGCATACACCCAAGATTCTAGTGAGATCCCTTTGCAAACTGGATTGCACATTTAGAAAATATACTTCTAATTTCTGCCAATTAATAACTTGTCTTGAGGCTCTACTATACTCATCCAACACTCCTCTTATTTTCTTAGCCTCTGCTCTTGTGGCTTGTCCAAATAGCATGGTATCATCAATGAATTGTTGATGAGTGTTTGGCCCCACTCCTAGCACCACTTCAATGCCTTTCCAAGAACCTCCCACCCTTTCCTGACATATTCTCCTCCCTAAAGCCTCTGCCATGATAATAAATAGAAAGGGGGATAAAGGATCCCCTTT
Source organism: Sequoia sempervirens (assembly GCA_007258455.2). Taxonomy (NCBI): domain Eukaryota; kingdom Viridiplantae; phylum Streptophyta; class Pinopsida; order Cupressales; family Cupressaceae; genus Sequoia; species Sequoia sempervirens. The sequence continues at coordinate 547,191,483 of VDFB02047230.1, forward strand.
TCTGATGCAGTAGGATGAACTGAAGAAACCATGGGCTACCCCATTGACCATAACTAAAATTCTTGGACCTACGATGTAGCTCATAACCTAGTCCACCCATTTCTTCTCAAAGCCAAATCTATACAGAACTTCAGCCAAGAATTGCCTATCCACTCGATCATACACCTTCAGGATGTCTAACTTTAATATCATACTTGGTAACCTTATTTTTCTTGTTGTGTGTATAGTTTCATGAGCCACTATTATGCCTTCCACTATGGATCTTCCCAAAATGAAACCACTCTGCTCTTTGGAAATAACCTTGTTGATCACCATCTTGAGCCTATTTTCTATTACTTTGGTTATAATCTTGTAAAATATATTACACAAAGAGATCACCCTGTACTCCCCCAAGTTCTTGGCTTCCTTTTTCTTGGGTATGAGCACTATGAATGTGTGATTGATCACCCCTAGCATTGTTGTCTTTTTCCTTGATTCCTCCACTGCATTGACCAAATCGTCCTTGATTATTTCCTAGTACTTTTGAAAAAATATTGTAGGGAAACCGTCTAGCTCGGGTGCCTTGTCCTCTCCTAACTGGAAAGTTGCCTTTTTTACCTCTTCCATGCTGATTGGCTTGTAAAGCTCCCTATTGTCTTCTTCTGAAATTAAACTTGGAATCCCCCCAGGAAAAAATTCCTCTCGGCCCCCACATGTTGATCATCCTGTTTGAAAAGAGCTTCAAAGTACCTGACAGCTTCTTGATTTGTCTCCTCCTCACTCCTAGCTACAGAACCGTCCTCACTCTCCAGTTCACTAATCCTATTTCTTCTTCTATTTTCCAAAGTTGTACTATGGAAATACTTTGTGTTTTTGTCTCCTTCTTGTAGCCACAATTCTCTTGACTTTTGTCTCCAATGGCATTCAATCCTGGTCAGGATTTTTGCTTCCTTGCTCTTCAACTCTTTTTCTTTCATGTATTCCTCTGGGCCCATACCATGTTCTATAATTTTCTCATTGAGTTCCCTGAGCTCCAATTCTATCTTATCATTCTCCTCGAAGATATTCTTGAAATGTTCCTTATTCCAAATCCACAGTTTGGCTTTGATATAGGAGAGCTTTTTATGGAAGGAAAGCAGAAAGGATTGGGTGCCTTCCCATGATTCTTTCCACCATTTAGAAATCAGCCCCATCAACTCAGGCTCCCGTATCCACATTTTTTGAAACGAAAAGGTGATCCCCCTTTGAATTTATCCTGCCCTATTGTCAGTTGGATTGGGAAGTGATCTGATCCACTAAAGGGTAGTATCATGGCTTCTAGCAGACTCTTTGTCTGGGACCAATCCCCAAATATCAAAAACCTATCTAGTTTTTATGCAATTATGGTGTGACCCAACCTTCGATTTGTCCATATGAAAGTATCATTTTTTTTTTGTATTTCTCTTAACAAATTACTATCCAAAAACTCCTGAAAGTCCTATTACACCCTGGTCAAGTTTTGTATTCCTCCTTGCTTTTCTATGTTGTTCAGTGTAGCATTAAAGTCTCCACCTACCAGGATGCGATCCTCACTACACTATTTCAGAAAGGTTGTTAACATTTCCCAAACTTCTCTTTTCACAGCTATTACCATCAGACCATACACGTTAACCATTTTCAACTCCAATTCACCTTGAAAAAACCTTGCTGATATCACCAACCAATTCTATTTAGTCTCAATGAGTGTACATCCAACCTTCGCTAAATTCCAAATTACACCCAATCCTCTTGAAGCCCCAGTTGATTCCATAAAGACCCCATCCCAGCCCTTCCAAACCTCATCTTATTTTCATGTTCTTCCCTACTCCACTTTGTTTCCTGTATAAACACTATGTCTGGTTTGTTGGTATCTATCTGGTGCCTAAAGAGGCACCATTTTCTAGGGGCGTTTAAGCCCCTAGCATCCCAACTTATGGCCTTCATGGCTCCTCGGGAAGGGGAAACTCCTTCCCGTTCCTTAGGATTGTTTGATTCAATTTAGTTTGTCCTTTGGCAACCCCTACTAAGGCTAGCTTCTCCTTGTTTGAATTGTGTCCTCTTTGGCTGACAGACCTGATTTTGGGGGTCTTCCTATCCGCTTCCACCTGCTCAATTCCTCTTTCATAAAAAATTCCTTCCTCAGTTTCCTCATAACTTTCATCTTAGTCTGACTCAGCATCCATACTTCCCTATTCTTGAGTATCATCATCTTTCACTACTTCCATCTTCTCAAGGATCGAATCCTCCTCATGAACCGCCTCAAGCTCCTCCTTATCTGATTCCATTTGTTTCACCACCTCCCCCACCTCTGCTAAGATCTCCCCTTGAAATTCTATTGAATGAAAAATTCCATCTATGATTGGCTCCTCCATGTAGGGGATGGAAACTGTATCTATTGTACTCTTTTGGTCCTGCATGGTGTCAAACTGGCATTCCTCCATTTGCAGATCCATACTTTCTATACCAGCTGCCCTAATTTCTATACCCGGAGGCCAAATGTTGTCTACTAGTTCTTTCTCCATATCTGCAAGTGGCATATGCAACAAAGAGCCATACCTATTTTCTACCACTGCATCCTTCTCCTCCTCATACATAGTCCATTAACTGTGATCTGGGATGAACATTTCTCCCTACCATGATCTGCCAATTTGCAATTATAGCATAACCTCAAGCTATCCTCCCTTACCACTTCCTGCCTCCAAACGCCAACTTTTGATTCTATTTCTATTTCTGATGGTAACCCTATCCTCTGCAAAGATGCTATGCAGAGCCTAAAATAGGTACCCCTTGCTAAATCCTCTTGTACTTTGTCAAGGTATTTAAACTTCCCTAATTGTCTCCCTATTTCCTTGAGAGTATCCTCCACCTAGTATTCCGAAGGGAGATCGTATAGCCTAATACAAATAAAATTTTCTTCTATTTCCATCTTCCCTGGATCAAAATTTGGACTCCAGTCGAAAAGATGCATTTGTGAGCCCTCCATAAAATAGGGCCCTGACTTTATGGCCTTGTTTTTTTCTCCTTGTGTAGGGAAGGTAACCAAATAGAAGTTATTTCTCAGATCCTTCACAACAATCTTACTGCCCCAAATTTTTGTGCTCCATTTTTTAACATCTTCTCAACTCCTCTGGTGCTCCCTGCCCCATTTCATAAACAATCATATGTCTTTGTAATGCCCCACCACGCAACCCTAGAGGAAGTTGCAATTCACTACTTAAACGTACCAATTTTTATTTTTTTTTAAGTACAAATAACATGTAAGATGAATACATATTGCCAACAACCTCTAAGGCCACGAGACAAAGATTACTTAAAAACCCAACATCAACTAACATCAACATAAACTGAAACATTAATCACTTAAGGAAATGAAACAACATACATTCCATTCAAGATAAATTACAACAAGGATAATTAAATACCTCAAGATTCCAATTTAACATTTAACAATAAGGTTACATCACTCATTCCCCGAATAAGGTAAGTCCAACACTCATAATTACAATTACAAATTCCACCTCGAAACAAATGAGGGGGGTAATTAAAATACATTAAGAACTAAAAGAACAAGGCATGAGAAGCAACTGATTCCCATGAGCTCTCCAGCTGGAAATCATGAACACACGAACATGAAGAAGGACCAACGGAAAGATGCACACCACCCGACCACGTGGAACCCAAAGGCCCCACTCCCTCTGTGCTAGAAGATAGTAACCAGGAATTCCTACCCAAGACCATCTACCACTAGACACAAGCAAGCACACTGAACTGAAACAAGAACAAAACCCACATTACTTAACACAATGGTTACAATGCTTCCAGAGTACAAAATCGAGTACCATCACTGTACAAAATAAACTCACGGTACAACACCATATCGACTGCTGTCATAGGAGGAGTGTCATCACAAAGGCTGCATTGGTTATCCAATGGTGTTCTTCCTAGGTCCTGGCTCCCCTCTCGGGATATCCTGGTAACCTCTCACGAACCCAGCGCCATATGCCCACCAGAGCGGAATCGATTATCTTTCAAGAAGACAAGATAACGATCTTTCCATTCCAGGCCTTCCCGACTCATCTCAAGTCTCGTACAAGCCCTTGAGCCAATAAGCGAGGCTAAATTATCTTATTAATGTTCAAAGCTACTCTCTCCCTAGTAAGTTATTTTAATTTTCACTTAATTAACTAACTTTCACATGAGTTATCCTGGAACCACTTTGGGTCTGGCACTCGTTTGAAAGCCACTCCCCTATCGACAACACATAACTCAACCACATGCCAAGGGTAGACGATGCACTAACACTTATCACAAATAATCCAACACCTCAACAGGTAACACATCCCTACGGATGTACAAAACTGGGAACCAAAATGTGCACTACCCAAGGCTAACACAAGGTTGACTACATAAAGAAACCCACACAACAACTGATAACTCGACTCAATCATGAATTACAAGGTCACACAACCCGTTCAAAGAACCAGGTAACCACTTGAGCTTACTCACACATAATCCAAGATAGCCAAAGCAAAACATAAGAGACATAGCATCATCTCAAGAAAACACTGCTGGAAGACTTACATGATCAACGAGAAATGACTTAAAGCCAACAATCATATAAACTTATGAATAACCACCCATACCAATAAAAGAACCCAAAGCAGGAAGATTCACAAAACATTTACTCTCCTTCCACAACATCGAAGGCGAACAATTAGCATTGAAAACATTCAGACACATAGGTAAGCTAATGTTCGGATTTCTTAAATCCATTCAAACACGGAATTCATGACTTGCATTTATCCAATCGATTGATCCCATTTCTTTTCACGACATTGAATTATATAAAGAAAAAATCATTTACTCTAAATCTCATAACCCTATTCATAAGCAAAACATGATAATAATGCAGCTATCTGGTTAAAGTTTAAGTCAGATGTTCTCCCTAAGTTTCACTAACGTAATCAACTCAAGGAATTTTAATAAATAACATTTAAATTAAACCACTTAATCCATTTTGCAACAAAGAACATTCAACCAACTAAAATTGATATTTCAGATAAGACGTTAGATTTTCCAAACTCCACTCTTACCTCTAAAAGCATAACGATAACCATCTTCATATATTTGGATTATGACACCACTTAACGCGTCTATTAACTACGATACCATTGCGAAATCCATACAATTAAATATAGAAGCATGATGACATGATTATTTACAAACAAATATTCATAGTATGAATATACCTTCATGAACAAAGTTACTCAATTTAACCAGCTTTTATTTTAACGAAAAGAAGAATTCCATTTAATTACAAAATATACCGAATAACTTTTATATTTCCAATTAAACATCTCCAAAACTTTATGAATTAACCAATAGAATAAAACATATTTTAACTTATACTAATTTCATTTAAATTAACATATATTAAATATATTATATTTTATATAATATATAATATTAAATATTATAATTATTATATAAAATATAATATAAAATAATTTTCATTACAGATATTTAATTTGAAATAATAAATAAAATAAAATAAATTTTGAATCTAAAATAAACAAAGGGAAGGGGGCCGGCCCTAGGGCACACAGCCCCTGCCTCCCGCCGGGCGGCGGTGGCTGTGTGTCAACACACAGCGCCGCCTCCCTGCGGGCGGCGGTGGCTGTGTGGGAACACACAGCCCGCCCCCCGCCGGGCGCGACGGCTGTGTGGGAACACACAGCCCGCCCCCCCTGCGGGCGGCGGTGGCTGTGTGTTCACACAGCCGACGCCTCCCGCCAGCGGCGGCGGTGGTGGGGGTTGACCTCCCCAACCACCCCAAAAACAAATAACATAACATAAAAAAAATTAAAATTATTTCACTGCGTTTTTCAAACGAATTTACCAAAATTTTCTGGGTTAAACCATATTTTAAAATTTTTCTCAAATAACAAATATATGGCATATATATTTGTGGGTATTTCATATGTTAAGATATATGGTTGTACTCACAATTATCTATGCCCAAAACTTGATTTCATGCTCAAATTATGAAAATAATCCCCACCCATTTCAAAAAAAAATAGAACTTATTCAAAACAACAACATGGGTTTTCACAAGTCTAGTTTAATCATTGAGCTTTCTTGAATTTTCTTTCTATTTTCAAATCCATTACCATTGTGCAAATTGAAAAGCTTTTCCAAGGGTTTTATTGAATCTAAAACTATATCTTCAACCATTCAAAAAGAGCAAGAAGATGAAGGGAGGAAGGATAGAACCTTATGTTTTCTCCAAACTTGGCAAGCTTCCTCCATGGAGATTTTTCCAAGCACTCCTTCAAGCCTCTCCACCCAAAACTCCAACCAAGAATCCATGGAGGTTGAAAAGAAAACCCTAAAATAAAAATATACCTTTTTCCAAACTTCCCTAATTCAAATTCAAATTCTACTTCTAATTCAAATTCAAATTCTAACTCAATACAAATTAAATTGAACTCAAATTCAAATCAACATTTAATTCAAATTCCAATTTCAATTTCAAACACAAATATCTTTTACCAAAAAAGTCAACTAATTCAGAAAATATCCTTTTTACCCCAAAGTCTTGCATAAGAAATATTTGAATTTTTTTAATAACTTTAACCCATTTTCTATTTCCAATTTGAATTCAAAATTATTTTAGCACTTTACATTCAACAAAAGAATTAAATCTTTTACACTTTTAATTCAAAAGGGATAATTTAGCTAATTCACACAATTAATTAAATTATCAATAAAGTAAATCTAATTCAAAATTAGATTATTTTGTTAATTCAATTAAATTAATTAATTAATCACTAATTTTCCAATATCTCAATAGGACAAAACATTCATTTATAATTTCCAAAAGCTATTTAATCACTTTTAGCTTGCAACTAAACACATTTAGTCATTAATTAGACTACGCAAGCCATTAAATAAACTTTAACTTGAAATTAAATAAACACTCAAAGGGAACTGACCAAGATAAAACAACTGACCCCAATGACGACCCAACAACATGCTACGACTAGGGTGACGACTTGGTTCGGAAAACCTAGCTACTATCTCCCAATTAATTTCCGTTGATCAATGGACACGCTCAAACCTAGAAACCAGGTGGAGTCGATGTCATGTACCTGCCAACCTGCAACCAAGAGCATGTCGAACGTGCATATATACATAATATGATCAGACACACCGTGAAGAGGAAATCTCAGAATCATAGGGCACTTGCAAGCGAGTGATACAACCCCGTCCCCTTCACCAATACAATATCACTAACTGACAAAGCTAACATTATTAACATAATCAAAGCATAAGCATCATTAATTCATATGTTAACACGATCGAAGCATAACATAGGAAAACATTGTCTAATTATCAGAGTACAAAAAGGAGGGGTGTTACAGTCTTGGAGTAGAACCCTAGTTTTTTTTACTGTATCATCCTTAAAAGAAATTGAGGGCTTCAAATTAATTGGGGAAATGTCATTTCCTGCATGACCTTTCCATGGTGTGCCTGCTTCTAGCACCAATTTTCCTTTACCCTTGTCAGCACCCCCAGGCATTGTCTGCCCCATCACCTATGTGTCCATCTGACACCTGTGCTTAGCATTATCCAAATTCAGATTCAGCTTTTTCCCAAACCACCCATTCACCTGTTGTTGATTCATATTTCACTTTCCCTAGTATCCACCATTGTTCCATCTTCCCCAATTATCACATGCATAAGTTGGATGGTGTGGTTGAATCCAAGGTGGAACTAATCTTCCATTTTTCCTTGTCTGTATGATTTTCGATCTTTTTCTGATCTTGCCCTAGCCCTCTGTTCTTGTCTGTATCTTTCTTCCACCTGTTTCTCGATATATTGGGGGTGGAATTTATCAACCTATTCCCCATTCTCCATTACCCATTGCAGCCTATAATTTTTGATCTGTGCTCCCTTCCTAGTGTCCCCATATGCGCACCATCCCTTATTGATCTTATCCCTAAAGGTCTCCATTGGTTCCACGTGCTCCAGCTCGTCGCTCCATCTGTCCTTGCTCTGAGTCCAATGATCTTCCTGCCTCACCCACTAGCCATCGCCTCCCGTCTTCTACCCTTCGTGCCTCTCTCACTGATCGTCGCCTCCCACCTTCTGCTCTTCGCTCCTCTGCATTGTCCACCTCAATGAGCAACATATATATTAAGATGTACTAGTAGGATCTATTGCCAAGTGAGGGATTACACATAATCTACACAATATTTAACCCTTATAATATTTTTTTATTCTATTTGATTTTATGCTAAGCAATTGATCATATTGCTTATAGTCCATAGCTATGTAACAAAAAATGTATGTACTTGATAATCAATCATGATTATATTTGATCTCGAGAATGCTACTAAATAATCCACCTCTACCTTTCAATAATCTTCTATCATTTATTTGTGAATGACATTTCCTTCCTTATTGTTGATTATCCCTTTGGATAAAACCTTAATAAGAGACATATTATATGAGGAATAGGGCATGAAAAAGCATCAAAGAAAAAATGTTTAAGGAATTTTATCAAATTTCATAGTTGCAACCGGCCTAGAGGACATATATCCAAACATGGATGTACAAGCGAGGCACATATTATAATAATAATAATATATAAACAAATATCATTTTCTAAATGACCTAACAATTGACTTCATATACTACACAAATATGTTTAAAAAATAAACCAATTTTTTCATTAATTGACCTTCCACACCTCTTCGGCATATCCATTGCACACAAAGGTAAGATTGCTAGTTACATTTGGGGTATAATTTTTAAATTGATATTTTTATATTATAATTAAAAATAAATATTATATTCAAAGTGTAAATTGATAATTCTAGTGTTGAGTTAAATATTATATTTTTATTTTTATATTTATAGTTGAAGGTGATACTTTTACTTAAATATAGGAAGGTCATTTTTTACAATAAAAAATAATCAAAACTATTTAATCATCTAATTTATTAATGTAGTTTCATGGAATTCCATGTTCTATCATTATATGATTTAGATAGATGTATTTTTTGTTAGTTTATTTTTTTCTACACACATAATGCTAGGATGTAGTCTCTTATGTCCATCAAATTTTTAATCATGGAGTTGAAAGAGAATTTGTGGACAGACCAAGTGAGCACAACCACTGCTCTTTTGCTACCCCAACAGTGGTACACAATTTTAGAATGGCGAAAGAGAGACATTTATAAATTAAAATTAAAATTCAACCATTTCCATAATAATGACAATGGAAGGCAAAAATTTAAAATAAAGCTATTAAACAATTTAAATTTAATTGTGGGGGTAATATGTAAGGGGTTACATTTAAGTTGATTATATTATTTGTTATGATGGAAAAGAATCAAATAAAATAAAACAAGTGCCACATAGTGGCTAGTACTTGCCTTAATAGTATTGTAATTTTTTTCAATGAATTTTAGGTTTTGATTGTGTAAGAATTTTTGCATCAACATTTCAGGTCACACTCTATGATCCATCATCAGCATGAGAGCAGAGTTAAAGGAGAAAATGAAAAGCTGCAGACCAAGAGCTACCTAAAAAAATCACAAGGGGGAGGGGAGAGAAGGGTGCACGAGGACCTAGAAGGCCTAGCATATTGAGAAAAAAAATAAAAGGAAACAAAAGGAAAAATAAGCTGAAAGGATGAAGAAACACTAGAGAACCTCAAAAAGTCAAGCATAAAATTCCAAAACAAAAAACCCACAAAGGAAAGCAAGAATATGACTAATATAAATGAATACAATTGCATAAAGGAATGCAATTAACCAAAATACAAAAACATAAACACAATACAAAAATATATATTTTTATACAAATATATATTTGAATTCAACCAAATAATTATTGTTTTTTTAGATTTGATAAAAAACAAATATAAATTTTATTAATGTGAATAAAAATAAAAAGTAAGTTTTTTTAATTATAGTGTTTTAGTATTTTTAATTAGTTATTTTAATGACCTAACCCTAACCCTAACCCTAACCCTAACCTTATCCCTAACTCTAACCTTAACAATAAATTTTAAACCATTATCTTAATCCTAGACCTATCTCTAACCCTAACTATGATCGTAACACTATCCATAACTATAAACCTAATTTTTATCACTAACTTTTAAATAAATAACATATTTAATAAATATTCTATTACAAATTATTATATATTAAATAAATTTTATAAATATAATATATACTAAAAATCACTAAAGTTAGATATTACATGTTGGTAATGTTTCTTCTCTTATTATTAATATAAAATTGTTATAAATTAAAATGATTATTTATTACACGTTTATTTTTAATTTAATATATATATATATTAATAAATAAAATATATTATATTAAATTATTATATTTGATTCATAGTAGACACAATATTCATGAATCAATGATTATAGATGGTATGATTTTTTGAAAGTCTATGATTAATAGAGTAAACACTATATCTCTTCATTCAAATCAATAATTTTTAAATATTCATGAATCAATGATTATAGATGGTATGATTTTTTGAAAGTCTATGAATAATAGAGTAAACACTTCTAGATTAAAATATGATGCTATTTTGAATTGATTTTTTGAACCACATTAAATGATTCATTGTAGGAAGAGGATAATGAAGAATATGATTATAGAAATTACCTTAAGAAGAGTTAAGTGGTGGGATAGGGTAGGGAGGGAGAAGATTGGAAAATGAAGTAAAAGTGAAAATAGATGAAAAAATAATGAAGACATAATAGAAGAATGAATAATATAGTAATATGATATAACACAAATAAATGGATCAAAAAAGGTTAAAGTTAAATATCTCAAACAATGAATAAATAACTCTAATGACTTTACCCTAACTCTAACTCAATGATTCATCATAGGAAGAGGATAATGAAGAATATAATTGTAAAAATGACCTTAAGAAGAGTTAAGTGGCGGGAGAGGGTAGTGACCTAGAGGAGATTGAAAAATGAAGTAAAAGTGAAAATAGGCAAAAAATGATGAAGACATAACAGAAGAATGAATAATATAATAATATAATATAACACAACTAAATGGATCAAAAAAGGTTAAAGGTTAAATGTTTCAAGCAGTGAATAAATAACTCTAAGAAAATTATAAAGATGAATTATATAACAAAATAATTGAGGAACAATTACGAAAAACTATTAAAAGAAATGAAGGAAGATATAAAGGAAAATTTACTAAAAATTAAAACCATAATAATTTAACCAAAGAAAAAAGATGAGATTATATATAAAATATAAATTGGAAAATTAAATAAATGATTCAATTAAAATTAAAAAATAAATGGTTAAAATACAATAGATTATAATATATATTAATATAAATAGATACAATCATAATAATTTATATAATATATATTAATATATATAAATATAGATTAAAGGAGAACCTACAAAATAAAATAACCTATCATATATATTAATATAAATGTATAATATAAATTAATATATTACCTACACAATGTAGATTAACTTATTTACCTACAAAATATTACCTTCAATAACATGAGATATAAATAGAAATAATATATATAAATTCTACATTAATATAGATTATATATATAAATTAATATTATCTATATTAAAATAGGATGTATGCTATATATAATAAAGACCTAAAATAATATATGTTATCTTATATACCTATATAAATTATAGGTTATAATTTTTTTTGGAGAACCTATATATATATAAATTAATATAAAAATATACATGATGACAAAAATTTATTAATGAAAAAAAGGAGAGCATATAACAATTAAATTATACCATGAAATATTAAAAAATAGATAACAAAGATATTAGTCTAATGGAAAGAATAATACAATTTTTGTTTTATTTTATTATTTTAATAGTGTGTATCCAAATCTCTATAAAATATTTAATTGATTTTTGGGAGATTTTCTTTAATAAAAAAATAACAATTACATTCTTAAAAAAAAGTTAACATTTATTTATTTTAGAAGGATTTAATGAAATGACTTTATAAAGCAAAAAATGAAAAATCATTCTTTAAAAAATTGTTTACATTGTTTTCCTACCTTGCTTTCCCTACAAATGCGTCAATAACACACACAACTTTTTAACCAATCATATGCACAAGAAATGATTTTTATAATTTGTAAAGTTAAATATTTTACAAGTTGACTTTACAAAATTGAATTTAATTTTAATTTTTATAAAATATTGTTTTTGATTGGTTGAAAACTAAATTATTAATAACTAGTTAACTAAAAAAATCCAAACTCATTACAATAGTACTATGCCAATGGAAAGTACTAACAAGTACTAATAAGATAGAGGCCCATGAGCCATGTAATAAGTTAAACCTTAGAATGTGTGAGACAAGCCTAGAAACATGGAAGGGTAGTAAGCTTCTATTTTTATTTTATAGGAAATTTCATGGAATAAATCAATATAATGATAAGATTAAAATGAATCTTTTTCTTAAAATAGATCCACATTTATAGATACAAATTTTTAGCAATAATAGAGAGAGGGGGCTAAAAGTTCCCTCCACCATAGCTTAGGGATTTTTATATTTTTGTGGTAGTTTTATACCAATCCTTTTTAAATTTAAGAGATTGTTATTTAGTTTTGATAATTTTTCATCTTTTTTTTTCACTTAAAACTTTTTAATGAGGAGAATTTAAACATTCAAGAAACCTCTTTCTTTAAAAAAGGCTCCAATTTTTTCACGACACCCCTAAGTTAAATTTTTTCCAAGCCTCCATCTATGAATATATATATATTTATAATAATTTTAATGAATAATTATAATAATAATATTTTTTAAATTATAAGCACTAGAATATCTTTAAATAGTACCAAGATACATCTAACAAATAAGTGTATTTAATCAGTCATTTTATTTTTCATATGAATATTTTAAAATATGAATATCTATTTAAAATACCACAAATAGACAAATAGATGGAAAAACAAAAAAACTATTTCACTTATTATATGGACACATAAATTTTGATTTTAATTTAATAATTACTTTAATTAATGAGCTATCTTTTTTATAATATAGGCTTCTATTTACTCTCAATAAAATATCTTAGAAATTTTATCAAGCTCCCATCCATGAAACTCTATATGTTCACAATTATTTTAATGAATACATATGATATAATATTTTTTATTATAAACAAAAAAAAACATTTAAACTTTACTAACATTCATAGTCAAGATAAGTGTATTTAACCAATTATTTTTATTTTCTATGAATATTAAATGTTAATATTTATTTATATTACTACAAATACACAAATAGAAAATGAAAAAAAAACCACAAAAAATATATAGCTTTAAAGTATTTTATTTACTATACACACATAAATTTTAAGTTTTATTTAAGAATTATTTTATTTTATTTTATATTAAGCTATTTTTTATAATACACTTGTTTCATTTTTGTATGTAACTTTTAATTTAAAATCTACCAATAATTTTCATATATTATTCATTATAATACTTCACTCAACATTATAAATTTTACTAGATGCTCTAGAGTTGGTGATTTAATTTCTAAAACATTTTGATATTATGTTCCTTTATTCAATGGTCGATATTTTAAGTATGTGGGCACAAGTTCTTCCCATTGGTGGTTAATTGGAGACTATTGCATTTGGGTGGATGGGTCTAGTTATACTTCCATGTCACATTCAATTTGAGTTATTAATTAGAGACTATTTCACTTGGTTGAATAAGTCTAATTGTATTTCCATGTCTCACTCAATTTGAGTTACGACATGATTATTTGTCCAACCCTCTGAAACCAAGATCTAAATTCATGTTAATTCTACAACCCTACATTATAATTAACCTCTTCCACAACTTCCACCAACTTCAACTTAGTTATCTTTCCAAATACTAATTGCTTTAACATTCTATTGCAAATATGCATAGGCAAATTCACATTACTCATAGTATTAGTAATTTGCAAATAATTTTCAAATGTTTAGAAAAATTAAATAGTCAAATTTATATTTACAAAAGTAATTTTCAAATACTTAGAACAATTTATAAGAATTTATTAAGTAATTTAAATATTTTAGGTTTAATTTGAGGAGAAATAAGTATTTATTTAAGAGATATTTCCAAAAGTGATTCTTCAAGTGTTTTCAGTTTAAGCTATTTGCAAAATAAATAGTATGTTTAGTATGGTTAAATAAGGAAATAAATATGGACAAGTAATTCTCAATTATATATAAATATCATCCACAAATGAATTGTACATGTATACATATGCATCTAAACATGCATATGTACAATAGGTCATCTACATATCTCACTATGTTAATTAATATCATTAATTGTTTGTTAATTGCATAATTAAATATGGCTAATCAAGACATAGAGCTTACAAATTGAATCATACATCTAACCCAACATCTCCCTACTCAACACCTACATTGAAAAGACAATTTCAAAATGACCAATCAGGCTTTACAAGTGAAAAGATGCATAATCGAGATCTATACTAACAAAACTTATATCTGATCATTGGCTTATGTTATAAACAAATTGATTATGAAAATCTCAATTTCATGTCGATACTATAATAAGATATGTGTCTTCCCCTACTCCTTGATCAAATGTTCTCAATAATTCTTTTGTCATTGATATGCCCAACTACCTATTACTTGATTTGTCTATTGTCTCTTATATTTTGATGTATATATGTATGTACATATATATGTGTGTGTATATATATATGTGTATGTATATGTATGCACAAGTATATATATACACACATTCAAAAAATTATCTTCAAACACATAACTTTGAATACTGAACTAAAATTATTAATTTAAAAAACCATAAAAAATAAAAACTAGATACAAAAATAAAATTGCTACTCTGTATGTATTTGTATATTCTCTACATATGCAAGTATATAAATACAGGTGCTATGATGGTCATCTTACATAACAAACTGATACCACTTACACATCTTTACATATCATACATGTTGCAATAGCAATCAAAAACCATGGAAGTTTTAACTTTTCCAACTACTTCAAAGAATAAATAATGGCCATATCTTAAAATGTTTGAAGATCATAAATTATTTGTCATCTACAAGCTTAAACACGACTAATTAAGACATAAAACTTACAAAAATTATAAACAATCAATCAAGCCCTACAAAATGAAATATGGATAGCCTAAATCTACATCGACAAAATTTACATTTGTCCATTTCCCTATGTTATGAATAAATTCATAATGAGCATCTTGTTTCTACCACCACCTTATGTTACGTTATGTAATAGTTTCTATTCCCATTAATATGTCCAATTACCTCCCATGAAATTTCTCTATTCTAACCTATTTGTTTGAAATCCACCAATGTCTTTTCTTTATAACATGTAAAGATCTATCTATGTATCTATACATGTATATATATGTTTGTATATGTATCTAAATACATATGTATATATATATGAATATCTTAAGAATATATAAACATATAGCTATGTATCTAACTATATTTGTCTGCATGTATATATTTGTGTACTTACATATGTGTCTAAACATATAAATCTATGTACACATGCATATGCCATTATACGTACATACGGTACGCATATATCTATGTGTATATACAAATACACATACAAAAATATACATATTATAGCAATTCACTAACCATGATAAATTCCACACCATGATTTGTAATTGATAACTTTGGTTTCTAACTACCATATGTGGAAATTTTAAATCGCTACAATTTTTCAAAATAGCTTACTTCAAAATTCCCCTACTTGAAACTTTCCTTTCAGCACTACATCATCAAATGATGCCACATCAGCATGCTTTTTTTCAAAATTCCCTTACAAGTACTCGACATTATATAAAAAACTACTACCGCAACTATCATAGCAACCTCAAATATCATAGACAAAAAATTTCTCCCTTGTAGGGACTCTAGCTCTATCAAAGCTCTTGTTTCTTTTATTTATTGTGTTAATCTATAAAATCAAATATTGACTGTAATTTTCATATTAATAAAAATATTATAAAACCTTCATTGAACCTTAAGTTCAAGCTACAGCTCACCAAATTCAAAGATGTGAAATGATGCCAGTGAGGAAGAGTTTAGAGGAGTGAAAAATAAACGCAGTGGGAAAGCAACAAATGGAGGCAAATAGCTGAACAAATGGAAAAAATAAATGATGAATGACTCAGATTCTTTTAATCTTCTTGCATTGATATAAAACAAAATCATAGTTGTCGATACTATTTTATAGGTTACCTTATGCATTGGGAAACCATAAAGGCATCATGCCTTAGCTCTTTCCTTCTAGGATACATTTCCAATCTTTCCTTTTTAGTTGTACAAGGGTTTTTTTTTCTAATGAGGGCAAGAGCAGTGTTGGAAGGCACCAATGTTTCCTTGATCGGCTTGCAAGATTTCTAACGCATGTAGGATAGGTGTTTGCTGGTGGAAGTGTGGGGAATGAAATTTAAGCAGCCTCACACCCTGAACTATGGCTATACCCTGTCAGGAGGTGAGTAGCAGGGGAATGGATGCCACATCTCAAATAAACCCTACATCAACTATTTACTTACCATGAACATTGTAATTTATATTGTTGTGCACTTTTCTTATAGGTTTCTTTATTATCTTTTTGTGTACTTTTATTTTTCATTGCACTCTTATTTGAAATAGACTATATAAAACTCGTTTAGTATGTGCAGGATCATGATGGGCCAAAAAGTGGCAATATGATGCGTATGTGTAGGGTATGTGGCTGATGACTTTTTTTTACCTAAAATTGATGAAATAAAAAGGGTTTTTAAAGGATATTCTCAGCTTTCCACCAATATAAATTATGCTATACTTTTAATTTAATAAATAATTATTATTCATTTTCTATTTGAATTATGACTAAAGTCCTGATTGATAGGCTGATTGAAAAACATCTATAACTTTCAAATGATATCACATTTTGTGAATCTGAAACATGCGTCACATTCTATTCTTCGCATTCTATAGGATTGAAAAAAAAACAATTGAATTTCATGAAGTTTTGACCAAGTTAAGGTGGTCACACATATGAATTTTTATATTTTTTAAAAGTTGTAATAAAAAATTCATAATTAATAATTTACTTAGAAAAAAATTACAAAAAAATATGCAACACATTGGGACATGAATCCTCTACTTATATCTAAAATATTATAAAAAAATATTATCATTTTATTGTGGTTAGGGTGGTCAGACAGACACCTACTTCTTATTTTTTCCCTATAATTTAAGTGCTACTACATTGAAATTTCAAATTTTCACCAAATAGATTTTTTTTTGTTTTAAATAAACCTAGTAATATAGATAACTTATTCAATTTTTTACGTCAAGTTGTCTAACTTAGATTTTTCTGAATTTTATCACCACTTAAGGGCCTGTATTTTCCATGATGATCCTACACATAACCTGTTACTCTCTTTCGTTATAAATCTTACCATGGATTCCCTTTTCTTTTGGTCGGTCTCTATGATATTAATGGTAACCCCATCTATCATTTTATGCAGCAAATTTGTATTAATATTAACCTTGCCTATTAATTTGTGCATCCATAGAGTTTGTTTAACTAGTGAACATTGGAGGCTCAACATGGAATGTGTATTTAAATGAGAACAATATAGAGTGCTATCTGAAATGCCATCATGCCTGAACACCTCTATATTTACTTTTCAAAATTTTGGGAAGTGAGAAACACCCAATTTTCTATTATATATATATATATATTCATTTAAAATAAACTCTATAACTACTAAAACTAACCAATTCCTTTTTTCCTGAAAAATAGGGAAAAATTTAGTGGTGAATCTTTGCCAATTGGTGAGTTCTAGAAATTAGCCAAGTCAAAATTGGCAAATTAATCACACCCAACACGGTGTCTAAATCGCTTGGATTTTACGAATTATCGGTCCAATGCATGTCCATTTGCCAACGATTTATTTTATCAAGCACATTTAAGGAACAAATTCACCATAATTTACACATTTCAAATGGACCGACTAATATTTTTGCCTAGAATCCTAGAAGCATGTAATAAAACACCTACATATTCGCCAATACTATTAAAACAACATTGTATCACAACCCATTTTGCCAATTAAAATTTACAAATAGTTGCTTGTGAAGACCCATTTCGCCAATTAAAATTTATAAATAGTTGCTTATGAGGACCCATTTCACCAATAACATTAAAAAATAATTACATTTGAGGACACATTTCACCTTGAAAATTACAATGTTTCATTGTATAAGTACACGAGATTCACCAAATTTTTAATATACCATTTAAATATCTCGCACGGAATTCACCAAATATGGATTGATATAAATACAATCAAAATTGTCATTTATTCTTACACATTTTGTTTAGTTATGAGGTTCTACTTCTCGATTCAGAAGTCAATGAAAGCTAAAAATGTAGACTTAAAGGTGAGTGATCATTTCTTCATAGTGTTATTAGTTATAATAATAAGATTTCTTTATCTCTTTTTCATTCTTGATTTAGTCTTAAAGATGATATTGAGTAGGGAATGAGATCTATATTCTCTATCCTTCTTAAACAAGAAGACATTTTTTTCCAACTTTCATTTGAAGTGAGAGATCAATATGTCAAGCAACAAGGGTAAGACTCTTGATCCTCAGGGTAGTGAAGAGACTAGGAGGCCATCAAAACACCCAAAACATAGAGGTACAACACAATCTTACTTTGGAATTTGCAAATCTTTTGATCCATCAAATCAAAATTGAGCTACATCATCAACTCTTCCACCAAATATTAATGAAGAAGGAATTCACAATACCTCACTGCCATCGGAAGGTCAAGGTGATATTGTCATTGAGTTAAATCCAAATGTATAAAATGAGGATGGAAATATTGTAGAAGATGTTCCAAGGGATACCCTGGTTAGCTAGAATGAGATAATTGACTTGGATGAGGATTATGTTGGTAGCAAGAAAATAAAAAATGTGGCGCGAGTGGGAAATGACAAGGAATTGTCAACTTGGTTGGTTGTCAAAGTACCCATTCATTGTACCAGTGGGGAAAACAAATGATATTGAAAGTGAAACATTGGCCAAATGTACGATTTGTAGTTGGAAATGTGGAAGTGAAAAGACATTGCAGCTAAAGCTTGACACTATAGAAAAGAAATTAGTAAATTTTATGAAAAACAAATCACATACAGAAAGGAACAATCAGTCGTACGATGGAAATCAAAGGAAGAATGTCTTCATTTTAGCTATGTCATAGAATATGAAGAGCATAAACAAAGAATTTTGAAGCTTGTTGCATGTCAAGGTACAATTGAGGATCAATTTGGAAAAGCAATGTAAGCACCAACTTTGTCAAAAACTATTCAGATGAGTGTTGTTTTCTATATTTTGTCCAGAGGGTGTCTTAAGACAAACTACCCAGAATATTCTAGTTTATTATCTTATTTGGGTGTTCCTCACTTTCCCTTCTCACATTGTTCCATAAACACTGGATGGGAATGAGAAAACTATCTTGCTGTAGTGGAAAAGGAAGATTTAAAGAAGAAAGTAAAAGAGTCAAATTCCATTGCATTATATTTATATGAAGTTATTGTGGTAGACAATACTTCTTGGGTCTATATGAATTTGAATACTGTAGAACAACATGTTCGACAAGCTCATCTTCTCTATGTTCATAAAATGAAGGACAATTCAATATCACAAAATCTATTTGAACTAGTCAAGAAATATTTGAATGAAATTGTAGGTATGAATGAGTTGACAATTTCCAAAAAGTTGGTGTGTGTAGGAGTTGATGGAGCTATACTAATTCAAGCTCAAAGGAGCGGTGTT
Source organism: Sequoia sempervirens (assembly GCA_007258455.2). Taxonomy (NCBI): domain Eukaryota; kingdom Viridiplantae; phylum Streptophyta; class Pinopsida; order Cupressales; family Cupressaceae; genus Sequoia; species Sequoia sempervirens. Next base: position 547,211,417 of record VDFB02047230.1, read on the forward strand.
TGCACAAAGTTACAAACTACTTATGCACCATACATGCTTGGCATTCACTACATGGCCCATAGAATGAATTTAGCATTCAAAATTGTAAGCAAGTTTCCTATAGTATCAAAAGTTGAAAATCTAGTTCGTGAGATCCATGCATACTTCTGCCAAAGTCCCAAAAATTTTGCATAATTTCAAAAAAATTCTAAGGGAATAACACCAGGAAACAAGCTTCTCAAGGATGTCAATACCAGATGGATCTCCCTGCATGGACTAGCACAAAGAGTTCTTTCAAAATATCAATCGTTGATTGGAGTGTTGTATGAGCATTGCAGCACAATAGACAAAGCTCTTGATCTCTTACATAGGCTAAGTGATACAGAGACACTCTAGACTTTAGCTAGTCTTCTCCCCATGCTAGATGCGATGAACAATCTTGTGAAGAAATCCCAAGACAGAACTATGTATATTTATGAATATGTCAATCGACATAAACATACATGATTTTTCCTCAATCATCTATATCTAGATCTAACACAAGAAGGCCCAAATTATTTCATGTGGCAAAAAATTACTGATTTGAATAATCCTAATAATTATTTACATTTTAATGCAGGTAGGAACTTATGTATCTATGTATGTGGATATGAGATACCAATGTACCATTTTAAGATAGCAAGGTGCTCTAGCAGAGATGTAGTTATTAACGAAGAATATTTTAATGGCATTGTTAAATATGTTAGTGATAATTTGAAGGAAATTGCAAAATATCTTTCCTCAGAGATTCATGAAATATTCCCTCGACATGAAATACTTGAAGCCATGGGTATTGTGTATCCTCAATTTTGGGTAAACCAAGATAACCTAAAATATTTTCATGATAAATTAAAAATCTTGATCAAACAATTTTTGAAAAGTATAACATACAATGTGCAGACAATAGAAGGAAATTTAAATGAAGCTAAGCTTAGAAAATAATGTAGGAGTTTTGCAATAGTTATGAAGGACTAGTATAAATCCATGGGCATGGAGAAGGCCTTTGAACTGGGATCAATAAAAAAGGTTTGGACAAACTTAGGTCAGAGTGAAATATTACGTGATTTGATATCAAAATATTCAAACTTGTTGATTTATGTCAAACAATGATATTGGGGTCGGTGGAGGATGAGAGATTTTTCAGTACATTGACATTTTTGAAATCAAGTTAAGAAACAAACTAGACAAGAATTTGGAAAATTGCTTGAGGACGAAAGGAACTGCGTATAATGTCAAAAAAATTCCTTTTGAAAGGGAACTCACAATCTGGAGGTCCACATGTGAAAGAAGAGGGACCAGGTTGTGCAACACTCCAATTCCAAACATTGGTTTGGTGGCATTGGTAGTGGCAGTGGGACTGGGATATATGACATTGACACAAATCACACAATGAATGTTGAATTTGAGACACAGGTCAAAGAAAATGAAGAGTAAACTCAGAATCAAGATGACCCTTTTACTTTACCTCAAGATGAATGTCAATTTGAGGAACCTAACTCTGTTTGGTAAATGGAAGAGAATTAGCATTTATACTGCACTTCATGAATCAATTTCCATTGTTCCAAATTGTAGTTAATGATATTTTATATTGTATTCAATTAAATTGTGAATAATTGTACTTCATGATATTTTATTTTATATTTCACTTCATGAATCATATTCCAAACTATAGCTAATGATATTTTATATTGTATTCCATGAAATTGTGATATTTTATAGGGTATTCCATGAAATTGTGATATTTTATATTTTATATTGTATTCCATGGTATTGAATTTGATATGTGATTCTCCATCATTTTTAAAGAATAACACATATCACACTACTTATAAATTCCTATTGTATTTCCATTCACACAATATTTGATAAATAACTGAAAGAAATATTAATCCATTCCATGAACATAAACTAATAGTTCAACATCCATAACTTATAAGCTAACAGAAGCTAACAGTTCAATATAGATAACTTATAAATGCATCCACACAACTTTAACAATAAAAGCTTAAACTACCAAATCACCTAAATTATACTAATAAATTCTTACACATCCATCACCATAAAATATTTATTCATAGATAAACATTCCATAGCAATGAAACTAACCAAAAATCTATCATTCCAATAATAGACAATCCACTAGAAAATGATAAATAACTGAAAGGAATATTAATCCATTCCTTTAACATAAGCTAACAGTTCAACATCCATAACTTATAAGCTAACAGAAGCTAACAGTTCAACATAAATAACATGTAAAGGAATCCACACAACTTAAACAATAAAAGCTTAAACTACCAAATCACCTAAATTATACTGAGAAATCCTTATGCATCCATCACCATAAAATATTTATTCACAGATAAACATTCCACAGTAATGAAACTAACAAAAAATCTATCATTCCAATAATAGATAATCCACTAGAAAACTACTTAGCAAAAGAAAAATAAATCCACACACCATAACTCAAAGATTACGTATGCATGAACTTCACCATTGTCTTTCTCTATTGAAATAATAGAAAAGTAGTAAAAATAGCAGATTTTTTTTTTGTTCTAATGAGTAAAACAAATTGTCTTGATAATAGTTTCCTGAAGAAAACCATTTTAGAAATTAAAATAAAAATTATTTGAAGTATCAAGAGAGCCAAATTAAAGAAAATAACATAAAAACTAAAAACTAATCAGTAGGCCCAACACCACTCTTTTTCTTCCAAATATTTCCACCTCTTGTTGCTCCAGTAACACCTCCTGTGCCTTTACTCTTTGCCTGTATTCCTAGTACTTGGTGACGATTGCGGTGATTTTTTTGCTTCTTGGAGTCATGGTGATTTGCACCTTGTCCTCCATTTTGAAAGTGCACAGTCTGACTCAACTAGCATTTCATAGATGTTATCACTTTCCACCTTAAATGCACTCATATAGGTCTGTAAGTTACTCAATTTTTTGAATGAGTTTCCAGCTGTTGTCTCAAGATCACCTACTTCTTTCTGATACACCTATTTAAATTCCCTCGTCATGTTTGTAACATCCACTACCTTTTTATCAAACTCATCTATGAGTTCCACTTCAAGAGCATTGAAGTTCTCCTTGATATTCACCAATATGTCAAAGTACTTTTCTAACACTTTATTGATTTCCTAGATATAATCTTCATATACTAACAATTTCCACTCCAATGAACCATACCAACTAGGATCAATTTCTCTAGGGTCATTCACCAATTTTTCTTTTATTAAAAAAGTGTGCTCCATGGAGAGTAATTCTACAATTTCCCTTGAAAGCAAAAATGTGCTACCATGTTCTCTCCTGATCTGCTAGAGCTTAGCTACCAGTTCCTTTCTTTTATCAGAAACATTAACATAGAATTGCCTAAATTTACTAATGTAGAAAACACCATCCTAATAAATCCCTTCTATCCATTTGTTGGTAGCTTTAGCATAACCTAATTTTTTCCTGACCCATTGCACAGTGTCAAAATAAATACCTTGAACATTTGAGCTTGAGGCTTCCTCAGTGGTCAGAGTCATAATTGATGAAATAAAATTTCTTAAAGAAATAATATGAGATTGCAACTAAAGGTTCTCCTTTTTTGTTCTTTTTCTCTTTTGATCGATGCATTAACAAAGTAATCAACATGATATACACCACCTTCTAAAGTAGATGGCCCCATATCAACATGTGTAACCTTGTAGTCAGCTTCCATTATCTCATTTTCATTTAGGTCCTTTTTTGGATCAACAATCTCCAATAGTTGATGCCTAGTAGTGGAATCGGTGACAATTCGTCACATCCTCTTAGCCTTTTTGGGCTTTCTGGTAACCCTGCAGTAGCATGGAAACTATATCTACTTCAATTGTCATTGCAGGAATATTCTTTATTTTCTTCTTGACTACTTTCTTTAACCGTGTTGGGGAAGATGCCACTAATCCAGTGTCTCTACTTTCAACACTTACATTTTCTTTTCTTTTTTTTCAGTTGATTGAACAGAAATAGACGTATCTTGTACTGGAGAAGGAGGAACTTCAAAGAATGTGGGAAAATAATTATAATCAATTATTTGTTGAAAAATTCCCTCAGAGTCTATAGGCACTAGATTTTCTTGACTAGCCTTTTTTTTTAGGTACCAAGGGTAGACTATCCTATTCACAAATTGATTTTAGCTTGGCCCTAGTGTCTTCTGGCTTCTTTCCATCTCCTCCTGACTGTGAGCCAGTGCCAGATAGCCTAATTCACTGCTTTCTAATTGATATATTTATGCCAAAGGCGTATACAATCCCTTCCTCTTTTCTCTGCAAAACTCTTTGCTCATGGGGAGAACCTGCACTTTGGCACCATTTTCTCCTCAACCAATTGAAAGTTCTTCTCAAAATAGGGAAAGAAAGGACCATTAAGTCTGAAACTTCATCCTCTCACCAATTAATTCTATATAAGGTCTTAGCAGTAGGGGCCCAATATTCGAGATCAATGATCATCGAGTCTTCTTGTGCATCAATTGGTGTTTTTTTCCAACTAAACCCTAGAATTTTCTAAAGGGTAGCCAACCTTTATGTTCAATATATCCCTAGGCTAGTGGCCAACACAATGAGTAAAGAACTCTAAGGTCTTTACTCCTGTACTTTATGTTTTGTGGGACCAAAGAGGGTATTTCCCGATTGTGTTCATTTTAATTCTATTAAAATGGAGAACACTTCTACATAGATGGGTTCCTAATATAGGAAAATAAACAAAATTCACTAAGGATTCCACTGATCTTTAAGTAAAGAATTTTTTATTTTTTAGGAATGGGGATGTGTTTCAAACTTGTATTTTATAATTGACATAATTTTAATGAATATTGTTCTTATTTTGAACCTATGGCTAGGCATATTGCTTATTTATTTGATTGCATAAATTCTTGATGAACAAACCAGTGTCTCATCAATCGGGTAAATGGAGTCAAATATGAAATACTCAGTAATACACTAATGAATTTATTTTGAAGTAGATGAACTATTTTCATAAAGCCTTGCAATACAAAAACTCACAATATCCAAAAACATGACTTCTTATTAGATCCTTTGCAAATTTTTACAAACCTATGACTCCCCTTAAGCATTTAATTAACCCTTTGAGCTAAAGCAAAGAAACAGAGCTATACATTCAATTAAACCATTGATAAAAAATGAAAAGATCCTTGATAATTTCAGTCATAATCTGCAAAAGTGTACAAAGGAGAGTATATGCTTTAGAATTTAGATTTTGTTTTGATATCAGTCATTCATGTAGAAATATTTAAGACTATTACATATAAGACCTATTCCCAAGATGATTAACCAACAGATTCATCAAGCCTTCTACATTATATTTTTATGTACTTGAATTCTACCCAGACCATCCTAGACTCAAAATTTTGACCCCTATAATGAGCCTTGAAATCCCTTTTATAAATGAAGGGAGCAATAAGCATCAAGATCATTATAGTTATATTTCAAAATTATTTCAAAATTAATTTCATTTCATTTGGGTCAGTTTTTGAACTGTTATATTTAATCATTCTTTAACCACGAGAAAAGTAAAAGGAAAAAAGAGTGCCAAGCAATTGGTCAGAGAAGCACACGCAAGCCTTCCAAAAGGTTGTTATCAAAATCATCACATTCACCAACATTGGGGAGGTCACCATCAGTACCAACAATGCAAACCAACGAACCAGCCACAGGAAGACTAAATCACCACAAAAGTCCAAAAGACCGCACACCATTCAGTAAGAGAACATGGGTGCTACCCGACCTTGTCAGCAATTGAATAGACACCTTCACCTGGCTTCATGACAGAAATTGGAGTTGCAACAATCACCTCATCATCCAAGTCATCATAGGGCACAAGGGAAATAGGACAATGGCTAGAATCAGGGTGGGATCCTCCTTCCTCACTTGAAGAACTATTAGAAATCACAACAAGAACACTAGGCTTCCCTGAATAGCCCTGAGGACCCTTACTTTTCCTCGTTAATTATTTCGCAAACTCAACAAGCCCTTTTCCTTTAAACTTGACTAATTCTTCTAAACTAATCCTATTTCTAATATTGTAAGTACTCTTGACAGTAATTTTCTCAACCTTCTTTTGGATACTCCTCTTTCATTTTGGAATAGTTGGAACTTTTGTTGTACTAGGTTTAGCAACAGGAACATACACTAGAGGTTCCTACATACTCAACCTCCTAGACCTTCTAACTAGTGTGACTGGAGTACTGGGCTCACCCATTTTTTCCAGAGTAGAACACTAACTAGAACCAATTTTGCAAGAAAAACACTAGCCACAACCGAAAGATATCACACAAAAATGAAAACCCCAAGAGCACTAGGCCAAATGACACATAGTACAAGTGAGCTACAACAACAATACTACATGCGCACACACTCACTTACCAAAAGATATCACACAACCACCTCTTCAATACCTCGTTCAAAACTCAGAATTCACTCCTCTAGTACCTACAACAATCATTTATGTGCCTTCATAATTATAGATGATCAAACTAACTATAGGAAATCTTCATTAAATAAGGGAATTAGAGGCAAGTTGCATTTAATGGCCACCCTGGCTCACTCGTGTGAGTAGAAAATTAGTTATTGCATATTGAATCTTATTCATTGATCATTTAGGATTTAAAACTTGATCAATGAGGCTCATTAAGGATCACCACTTGATTTTATGCCCATACTTAGAAACAACAATAAAGTGCTCTAAAATTTCCACGTACCCATCTGTATCCCAACTCCATCATCCTCAACTTTCTCACCACTGATCTTGATTGGCTTAGCCAGAAAACCAACCCCATCACCTATCATTTCTTCCAATTTTGATTTGGGACATCATCAAGCAATGGATGTGAAGCCAACAATGAGATATCGACCATTGATTTTAATTGCAAAAGGATCTTGGCCAGAGATTCAAATCCCATCGCTCATCGCTCATTTACCTTTCTTCAAGAAACCTCAACACGTTATGCACTGAGACCACGCAATGGGAAGTAACTCAACCCATCAGTGGTCATGGGTTCCCTTTCAAAATGCACAAGACAACCAGTGATAGTAGTAAGGCTAGAAATGGGTTAAAAACTTAACCGCATCGCTCATCGCGGGTTACCTTTTGGTGGTGTGAATGCAACACGCGATGGGTGAGGATCTAGCATGAAAGGAAAGTTAGTGCATCACTTGTCACAAGATGAACATGTGTGGCTTCAAATGAACACATGATGATCGATGGACTGGCAGTGGTAGACTTAAGTGATGCTAGGAAGCACGTGGGCATAAGTTTTTCTTAAAAGGGGGACCTTCTAGGTTCGACGGGTGACCAAAATGTTGGGGCCAGTTAAAATAATGATAGCGAGGACCATAAGGTGCCACTTAAGTAACTAGTTACCTAATGCAATTGGTCTATGAGGAAACATAAGTCAATAGGAGGATGAAAGGTATAAATGAATGGAAACCAAATACTCTAAACACTTGTGATAACAAGGCATAATTAATCAAAAGCTTGACCATGGAACTAGTAGGACAATGAAAATTTTAGGGTTCCACCAGTGGCTTTGAGTGGGGATGTATGCCTCTTGCAGGCATAGCAATAATCTAGAATCTTGAGTAGAAGCGGACCAGCAGAAAGGCACAAAAACTAGGGACCAGAACAACAAATCATGTACATTGATTACAAAGATACATAATGCAACTTTTATTTCCAGTACCATAAACCCTCATTATACCTTCTCTTATTCTTTCGTTGGCTTCATTCTCCAAATTGGAGGCTCGATGGCCCCCCTAAACTTAGAAGCAATTCTTTCCTCTATAAAATACCTTATCATATTCTTATATCAAAGGATCAACATATGTATTATGCATTTCTAAATGACCAACATCATCATGATTGACATCAATCCCACTTGCTATGAAACTGCCCTATTCATCAACCTGTTACACCATAGGCTCATCGAAGTGAGCTGGAAAAGTAAAAATTTCATATTCCACCTGATCATGAGTTTTAGCATCATATTCATGTTGTATATCATATTGGAATCCTTCATAGACACTCTATTGTATACTAGGCCTAGCTTCTCCTAAGATGTCAGAGAAAAAAGGTACAAATTTAGGAGTATCTTCATTTTTCTCTGCATGAGTGTTATCCTCATTAGATAGAAACAATTCCATGATAAGGTCCAGAAGATGTGGGGCCTTTGTAAATAATTCAAGTGCACATTCATATTGATCAACATCCTACTTCATGTTATTTGCACCCCCAAGTTGCTCTTCACATAGGTCAAACAATCCTGCAATGTCAACATAATCTAAATAATCATCAATTTTTTTCTCCTCATCAATATGTAACAATGTTGCTTCAGGACCAATGCACTTATCCGGGTACATCAATTTATTATTCAAAAAAGGGTTTCCTCCTTTTTCAATATTGATATCATCTTCTTGCATATGTGTGGTTGACAATTCAACCACTGTTTCAAGCACACAACTTGGTACCATAGGAAAATGAGTATATTCATCTATTTCTCCATCAATACTAGCACTATATTTAGTATTGTCATCTTAGACAATAACATCTTCATCTTCAAGTTCTTCACCGTGTCAACAATTGTGACATTCAACACCCTTGGTAATTGTTAGATACAATTTGCTCATTCACATGTGGGAAAATGAATTCACAAATACTTGTACCATTACATCTTTCATGTGACTAAGTAATTGTTGAATCAAAGTTACCTTCCTCAAGGATAGAATTAGAGACCTTAGTATTAGGCTAATATTTATTACTTCTTCTCTCATTTATATTGTATCCTTCATATTCACAAGTAGTACTTGCGAATAACTCATCAGGATTTTCAACAAAAAGTGGATTATTCCTACACTAGTAAGGATCATCATTTATCATCTTACATATTGGTAAGGGTTAATTTTATAATGGGTTATGCCACACCTTCATTGTTGTCATGAAAACCTCTACCTCCTTAGCACAAAGGTCTAAATCTTCCATATCATCATTATATTCAAAATCATTATAATTACTAGAATAGCATACAAATATATTCTCAATTTCATTCACATCATCAATGGTTGACATATTTGACTCATAGTCTAAAAATTCATTATCAAATAAATCAGCAAGCCTTTCAATATTATCAATTAGTAATGATGTTGATTCAAGATCCATGTGCTTGTCATGATGTGCCCTTTGATCATTCAATAAGGAAACCTTTCTTTCATTTATGAGTACATCATCATCCTCTTCATGTGTAGTTGGCATCTCCATATCTACTTCAAATAAACAATCATGAGCAGTAGGGTCATAAGCATGTTCATCAACATCTTTATCATATTTAGCCGTATACTCAGGATCAGCATACTAAACACACACATTTTTATCTTCAAATTCCTCATCACTCACATAGTTAACATGCTCCACTGATAGAGAACTTGAATTACATTCCAGGTATGCATCATTTGCAATTTGTTCCTTCACTTGTGGACAAGTGGCATCATGATCATTTATATCATTGCATCCTTCATGTGAGGAATATGCTTCTAAATCATCCTCAAAAGAGTAGTTGCAATCTTCTTTAAGAAGCAATTAGAAACCTCAACTTCATCATGATCTTCACAAGAAAAATCATCACTACATAGACCATGATCAAAATTTTCAGAGTGAATGCTTAAGGTTGTACTTTCAAGGTCATGATCAATGGTTTGTAATGGAATATCAACAACACGGGCATTATTTTCATTGATCACAACATGAAATGGAATAATACTTTGTATCTCATTTACCTCTCCACCATCCGAGATATCACAAGAGAAGCATTCATGCATATTTACTTTGTTATCATCCCATGTATCTTTTCCTTCATCACTATTATGTTGTGTACATGTGTTACTTGTGAGTTGATCACAATTTTCATCTTCTAAAATATTCTTTTCACTTAATTGCTCTGTCTTTTGCTCCTTCACAAGAGAATAGTTGTTTTCTTCATCTTGGGAATCCATATTTTATGCATAACCACATTTGGTTGATTCCACAAAATTTATCCAATTAAGTACTTGATCAAAGTTGTGAGACTTAAATTCCTTAGGAAAAGTACTCAACCCAGATTCATAAATCTCACAAAACAAATCAATGCACATTGAATCCTCAGGCCTAAAATTTTTGGGGACTTCTATCAAAGCATCCAAGAATCTTAAAAATAAGTCATAGGGTGATTCTCCTACATGTATCTTTATTTCAAACAATCTTCTAATAATAATCTCTTGATCCATTTTGCTTGAATTTTGTTGATACACATGTTGGATATGGCTAAGGTTTGCATCTTGTGGTGATGGGAAGAGAGCAACATCACAAATACTTTCACCCTGAAATTTTTTTTTACTACTTGATGCATCTTGCCTATCTATACGAAATGTACTTGGTCCACCCACATTAGTAGTCATATGTCCTTTCATAATTGAGTACTTCAAATTGTTCTCAATATCCATGGCATTTTGATATGCCTGATGTAATGTTGCGGGCTCTTTATCCCTTAATAGGTAAATAATTTTGTTATCAAATGCACCAAGATACATGACCAAACATTCAACATCATTTGGTCTTATACTTTCTAGAATATCTCTTATAGCTTTTACGAATCTAAGCTTGAAGGGCAAGGATCAACTCTTCTCCACTTTTATGGATCTCCATGAAGTTTTTCCTAACTACATTTGGATTTACTCTTTCACCAAATTGTTCCATGAATGTCATTTTGAATTCAATCCATGAATGTATAAAAGATGTTGGTAGAAAAGAGAACCAATCTATTGCATCTCCCTTTAGGGATTGAACAAGCAATTTCATGATCACGTCCTCAAAATCCAATTCATAATCTCCCATTAAATCCCCAAACTCCTGCAAATGTCTACTTGTTGATTTAGACTTTGCTCCATTGAACTTTGGTATTTTATCCCTGATCTTAGGTGGTACAACATTTGGAAACCGCAAATATTACTGAAATCTATGGCTCTATACCTTTCAGTACTAAAAATCCTCTAATGTGACAAAGGGCTCACATCATGTGTTATTGCCTTCAAGTCTACGTTCATATGTACAACTTGACTAGGCTTCTTATACTACCTTCTATAAACCTTGTCATATTTTATCAAAAGGAAATTCAAGTCCCTTTTCAATTATGATCTTAAGCCTTTACAATAAAAACTCCTTTCTATTTTACTTCAGATCTTACAAGCCAACATGCTTCTTTATGATAATGCACTAATTTAAATTTACATTCAAAAGGCATGCTAAATTACCACTATTGTTCCCTCATCTAGTGCCAATTCACCTAATAGGGAATCATTCATATCAAATATCTTGAAAATTCCCACAAATTACTTATAAATATGATAATATTTGATGGTATTTTTCCACATCATGTCAAATTATGATATTGCTATCGAGGATTCAAGCTGTGTAGTTTGAGTCAAACTCATTGACCCATGTTTCAGTAGTGGTTCAACAAGAACCCATCTCTCATATCGAATGGTCCACTTAGCACTCATTGCATCTAGGTGATGCTCACAGAGGTTAAGCAGTCCGGTCAGGAGGTCACCCATCCCGTCTTGCTCCGGCTCAAGCGCGCTTAACGGGAGTTTTCTCCAAGGTTAAGCCCGCTTGAGTTGTTACCCCATTAGCAAAACCTTCAGCAAGTGTTGTGCCTTATGAACCATTCATAATAGAGCCCCTTTAGCTCATCAATTGATAAGTAGGAGGTATTTTTCCACAGCATGTCAAATTATGATATTGCTATCAGGATTCAACCGTGTAGTTTTGAGTCAAACTCATTGACCCATGTTTCATGAGTAGTGGTTCAACAAGAACCCATCTCTCATGATATTGAATGGTCCTTAGCCTCATTACATCTAGGTGATGCTCGAGAGGTGAAGCAGTGGAGTCAGAGGTCACCCATCCCGATCTGCTCCGGCTCAAGCGGCTTAACGGGAGTTTTCTCCAAGGTTAAGCTCGCTTGAGTTGTTACCCCATTTGCAAAACCTTCAGCAAGTGTTGTGCCTTATGAACCATTCATAATAGAGCCTCTTTAGCTCATCAATTGATAAGTAGGAGGTATTTTTCCACATCGTGTCAAATTATGATATTGCTATCAGGATTCAACCGTGTAGTTTCGAGTCAAACTCATTGACCCATGTTTCATGAGTAGTGGTTCAACAAGAACCCATCTCTCATGATATCGAATGGTCCACTTAGCACTCATTGCATCTAGGTGATGCTCACAGAGGTGAAGCACTGGTCCGTCCCGGGAGGTCACCCATCCCGGTACTGCTCCAGCTCAAGCGCGCTTAACCAGGGAGTTTTCTCCAAGGTTAAGCCCGCTTGAGTTGTTACCCCATTTGCAAAACCTTCAGCAAGTGTTGTGCCTTATGAACCATTCATAATAGAGCCCCTTTAGCTCATCAATTGATAAGTAGGAGGTATTTTTCCACATTGTGTCAAATTATGATATTGCTATCAGGATTCAACCGTAGTTTCGAGTCAAACTCATTGACCCATGTTTCATGAGTAGTGGTTCAACAAGAACCCATCTCTCATGATATCAAAACCTAGAATAATATTTTCTTCAGATTCATGGGAATACCTAGAATTTTAGAGCAGTTGTTCACCCTCAATTTTGAAACTTGTAGATCTGAAGCTTTTTTATATTCTTTATCAAGTTCTTTGATTCAGAGTCGCCACCTCTCTTCACAGAGGATTATACTTCAAATAAGATGAAGTGTCTTCAAATAGATCACATTCTGGGTTTGCTTCAACATCAGAGTTACCTGATCCTTCGAGCTTTGCTACAATTGAATCCTTCACCAAGTTCAAGAATTCTACGATTTTTTAACAAGATGTTCAAATTTATCACAACATTTGACTCTGTGATACAACAATTTGTGACTGGAGAATGGAAATTTTCCCCAACAGAGTCACCAATTCTATTGGTGTCTTTTCCAGCTGAACCCTAGAATTCTCTAAATGGTAGCCAATCCTTATGTTCAAGACATCCCTAGGCTAGTGGCCAACATGAGTAAAGAATTATAAGGTCTTTACTCCTACACTTTAGGTTTTGTGCGACCAGGGAGGGTATTTCCCAATTGTGTTCATTTTAATTTGTTAAAATGGAGAACACTTCTACATAGATGGGTTCCTAATACAAGCAAATAAACAAAATTCACTAAGGATTTGGCTGATCTTTAAGTAAAGAATTGTTCATTTGTTAGGAACATGGATGTATTTCAAACTTGCATTTTAGAATTGACATAATTTTAATGAATATTGTTCTTATTTTGAACCTATGGCTAGACATATTTCTTATTCATTTGATTGCACAAATTCTTGATAAACATACCAGTGTCTCATCAATCGGGTAAATGGAGTTAAATATGAAATACTTAGTAATACACAAATGATTTTATTCTAAAGTAGATGGAACTATTTTTGTAAATCCTTGCAATACAAAAACTCACAATATCCAAAACATGACTTCTTATCAGATCCTTTGCAAATTTTTACAAACCTAACTGCCCTTAAGAATTTAATTAACCCTTTGAGCTAAAGCAAAGAAACAAAGCCATACATTCAATTAAACCATTGATGACAAATGAAAAGATCCTTGATAATTTCATTCATAATCTGCAAAAGTGTACAAAGGAGAGTATATGCTTTAGAATTTAGATTTTCTTTCGATATAAGTCATTCATGTAGAACTATTTCAAAATATTACATATAATACCTATTCCTGAGAATATTAACCACCAAATTCATCAAGCCTTTTGCATTATATTTTTATGTGCTTGAATTCTACCTAGACCATCCTAGACTCAAAATTTTGACCCCTGTAATGAGCCTTGAAATCCCTTTTATAAATGAAGGGAGCAACAAGCATCAGGCTCATTACAATTACATTTCAAAATTATTTTAAAATTAATTTCATTTCATTTGGGTCAGTTCCCAAACCATTATATTTAATCATTCTTTAACCATGAGAAAAGAAAAAGGAAAAAAGAGCACCAAGTAATTGTTTGAAGAAGAGCATGCAAGCCTTCCAAAAGGTTGCTATCAAAATCAGCACATTCACCAACACCGAGTAGGTCACCATTAGTACCAATGCACAAACCAACGAACCAGTAACAGGAAAACCGAATCACCAAAAAAGTCCAAAAATACTGCACACCATTCAGTAGGAGAACACGGGTGCTACTCGGCCTTGTTAGCGGTTGAATAGATACCTTCACCTAGCTTTATGATAGAAATTATAGTTGCAACAATCACCTCATCATCCAAATCATCATAGGGCATAAGGGAAATAGGACAATGGCCATAATCAAGGGTGACTCCTCCTTCCTCACTTGAAGAACTATCAGAAATCACAACATGAACACTAGGCTTCCTTGAATAGACTTGAGGACCCTTACTTTTCCTTGTTAATTCTTCCACAAACTCAACAGGCCCTTTTCCTTTAAACTTGACTAATTCTTCTGAACTAGTCCTATTTCTAAGATTGTAAGTACTCTTGATAGTAATTTTCTAAACCTTCATTTGAATACTCCTCTTCCCTTTTGGAATAGTTGGAACTTCCATTGTACTAGGTTTAGCAATAGGAACATACACTAGAGGTTCCTACATACTCACCCTCCTAGGCCTTCTAACTGGTGTGACTGGAGTACTGGGCTCACCCATTTTTCCCAAAGTAAAACACTAACCAGAGCCAATTTTGCAAGAAAAACACTAGCCACGACTAGAAGATATCACACAGAAATGAAAACCCCAAGAGCATCGGGCCAAACAACACAAAGTACAAGTGAGCTACAACAATACTACATGCACACACTCACATACCAAAAGATATCACATAGCCACCTCTTCAATACCTCATTCAAAACTCAAAATTCACTCCTCTAGTACCTGTTGTAATCATTTATGTGCCTTCATAATTGTACATGATCAAACTAACTATAGGAAATCTTCATTAAATAAGGGAATTAGAGGCGAGTTGCATTTAATGGCCACCCTGGCTCACTCACATGAGCAAAAAATCAATCGTTGCATGTTGAATCTTAGTCGTCGATTGTTTAGGATTTAAAACTTGATAAATGAGGCTCATTAAGGATTTCCACTTTATTTTATGCTCGTACTTAGAAATAGCGATGAAGTGCTTTAAAACTACCATGTACCCATCTGTATCTGAACTCCATCATTCTCAACTTGCTCGTTGTTGATCTTGATGAGCTTAGCCAGAAAACCAACCCCATCACCCATCGCGTCTTCCAATTTTCCTTTGGGACATCATCAAGTGATGGTTTTGAAGCCAACAATGAGATATCGACCGTTGATTTTAATCACAGAAGGATCCTGGCTGCAGATTCAAATCCCATCGCTCATTGCTCATTTTCCTTTCTTTGAGCAACCTCCACACACGATGCACTGAGCCCACATGATGTGAAGTAACTCAACCCATCAGTAGTTGTGGGTTCCCTTTCAGAATGCACAAGACAATTGGCGATAGTAGTAAGGCTAGCAATGGGTTAAAAACTTAGTTGCATCATTCATCACAGGTTACCTTTCAGTAGTGTGAATGCAACACACGATGGGCGAGGATCCAACATGGAAGGAAATTTAGTGCATCACTTGTTGCAGGATGAACACAAGTAGCTTCAAATGAACACGCAATGAGTGATGGACTACCAGCAGTAGAATTAAGTGATGCTAGGAAGCACATGGGCATAATTTGTTCTTAAAATGGGGACCTTCTAGGTTTGACAGGTGACCAAAATGTTGGGGCCGGTTAAAACAATGATAGTGAGGACCATAAGGTGCCACTTAAGTAACTGGTTACCTGATGCAGCTGGTTGATGAGGAAACATAAGCCGATAGGAGGATTAAGGGTATAAATGAATGGAAACCACAAAAAACTAAACACTAGTGATAACAAGGCATAATCAATCACAAGCTTGACCATGAAACCAGTAGGATAATGAAAATTTTAGGGTTCCACTTCTGGAATATTGAAAGAAGTACCAAAAGCTTGTATTTACCTTAGGGTCAATATCATGAAATTTCTTCTATACACCTCATCTTCATCTATACAGTCTTCCCAAAAATCTTCAATATCAAGGTGATGTTCATAGCTACCAGCTCGATACAATTTTTTCTTTACATAACCCTTGCTATCAAAATTAGTTCTCATGGGAAAACTCTGAAAATTGAATTCATTCGGGTCTTTCTCCACACCTCTATCAATATTATTACTTTTTCAAGAAAATGAAGGCATGGACAAAAGAAAAGCATACCTTTTCTTTCCCATGTTTAAATATTTAACATTTATAATGGCCATCTACTGGTAAATCTATTGAACCAAAAATTTCAATGGAGCCTTCTCAAAACCTCCAATTCTAGGATAAGTAAATCTATTGAACTGAATGTTGAAACTTCCAAACCTCAATACCAGAGCAGTTGCTTGAGGTGAAACCTAAAGCTCAGGTTTTCCATCAATTCTTCTCATAATTTTCATAAAAAATGCATTATTGATGCGGTAGAAATTCCTCATTCCAACCTCTTTAGTGAGTTATGGAAAAATACTATACACGGGCATGTCTGGCATTGGAGACCTTTGCATTTCTAACCTTTCCCAAACAACATCTTGACTGGATAGAATGTAAACTAGGTATGAGCACATGTGGAAGGCAACAGTTTTCCAGAAATTTATCAATTGCTCATTTAAATGATAACTAATAATTTCAGCCCAATCAATGAATTTATTTTCACTACAAATCAGCAGAATAAAACAACACATCCAAAATTCAAAAGAGTCTGAATATGCATTACCAACCACATGATGTAGCAAGGTGATATCATTTGAAATTTCATCCTTAAAATGAACCATTTTAAGCTTTGAGGGCAACTAAGACTTACCCTTTTTCTCAGACTTCAACCAATTCTTCGCAATGGAATTTTTGCACCATTCCTCATTCATTTTGAAAAAAATTTCACCAATAGCTATAGAAATTTCCTCTATATTTTCCCTCTCTGGAATGCTTAATGCATGGGAAATGACTTCAAGAGTAATTCTTGCAATGACTAACCCATCCACAAGTCTAATTTCCTAAGTCTCTGGAATGTAGCCCCTTGTGCATGCAATCACTAGGTCGACGCTTTGTACAACCTCAAGAAAAAATCTTGCATGTGCCAAACTTCTCTATAGAACTTTATCTTCTAGTGGTGTTCTCTTACTTTGCTTCAGGTGCACCAAAAACTCCTCCAAATTGAGGAGCCCAATTCTAGTGTCCCTCATGCCAGACCAGTGATTTTGAATTCCACTATGCATGAGCACAAATTCATGGAGATAGGATGTTTGCACTTGAGAAGTACTAGCATTGGAAAAGAATGAGAATGCAAGCTAAATGAATTAGTAAAAATTTGACACCCACTTATGTCATTGTTTTGATAGGATGTGCATTAAATGCGGCATTCAATTTCATTCCTCAAAAAGATAGCCTTTAAACCTACATGCTTTTTTAAATTCCTAAAAAGACAACTCAAGGTTAGTCTGTACATAACATTCAATGAGATGACGGTGCCTTTGAAATCCAAGATAAGTCCATAATGTCGTGTGGTCGCGGAAACTTGGAAACTTAGAACCAAAGTCAGAATTTTCAAAGTTTTGGAAACCTCTGACTCATCGACTACAAAGATGACCAACAAAGGCTTGCAACTCAACAAAGTGAACCAAGTCGAGGAATTGGGAAGTTATGAAAATTTAGAACTCTGTGACAAGGTTATAAAACTCAAAGGACTAGTGACTAAGGTTAGGAAAAACACAAAAACTGTGACTTGGAGCATTCACCAAGAGAAATAAACAACAAGGCATTGAAAATGAATAAGGTAAAAGACCCGAAAGACCAAAGGAGGGGAAGTTTAAAATTGCTATCACTAGTTTAAAAGTTACAGATAACAAGAAGTAAGTATAATGAGCTTATCAAGATGAATATAATAAGAGTCAACAAAAGGTTGCTAAACTTGAAACAAAGCTAGCATTATGGAAACAACAAGTGGATATTAAGGTCTCAAGGACCAACTAGTTCAAGTCATGTTGTAACTAGGGAGTGGATGATTGCTCATGAGAATATCTTTTTGTTTGTTGTAACCAATTCTTAAGGAAATGACCGGTATAGTCTGTCAAATGAAAGTGTGACATGTGTACATCTCGGTCTAAAGCTTTTTTTGCTCCCTTATTTTGAGTCTATCATCTCTCCAGTTGTAACATTTTACATGAATTAGTAATGAAATTTGATCAATGATCTTTCATTAATCTTCTTTGTCATTATGCATTGATGTATGTTTTAATTCTATCTCTAGTTTAATGAACCAATTAAATTGCCTTGATTAAAGCATGAATTCATATAAATGTTTAGTGGATCTGATAAGTAGTCATGGAGTTTGAGTATTGATGTGTGAATTGTAATTCAATTTCACTAAGATGATGGATCCCTGGAATTAAAATCACCTTATAGTTCATATTTTAATTGTGTTAAAAGTAAAACTTGAACATGTACTTAGTGATTCATCACTCAACTCAATGCTTAATAACATATTAACAATAGTACTAGTAGCATATACAACAATGAACATCATCAATCATTTAATGTGTATCTAGTAGTTGAAACCAAGACCAGACTTTTTCTTCAGATTATAAAATAAATAATATAGATAAATGAACATCAACACATTACCAAAGTCTGAATTTGATCTTTTTTATTGATTTTCACGTGGAGGAATACATAGAGGCATTGGAAATGCAAAATATTTCTCAAAGACAACTCTACACAGAGCTGAGTTGGAACTTGGAAACTCATATTATCAAAAATAAAATCACTGCATCACCTTTTCTAGCAGCTTCCATTGTTCAGGTGGTGGAATTGTCATTTTTTCTAACTGATATTGTTTGACTTGAAGATTTGTTAACAATTCATGATTGAAATTGGAACCTATCTTGGATTCTTCAGTCAATTTTGCATTCAATGTTAGCAATGGTTTGATGGAATCCAAATAGTTCACCACATCTGGGTTCTAATGAAACTGGTCCAAATCAATCTTCCTTTCACCCTCCATCTTCTTTCTAAAATTATTCTTTCCATTGAATCGCTCATTTGTGTCAAAAGTCTCTAGAAAACCAAGTTCTGTGAAGTTCCTTACCTTTCCATCCACCTTCTTCATCTTGTCTGCAGCCAATGCAAATATTCCTTTGTTTCACGCATTCTCAAACACTTTTCAATGATAGCTGACAATGTCATTGATGTAGCAAGCTAATTAGCAATCCCTTTTGATTTCAAAACATTTTCACTCACTTTGTAGACTGTTTGTTGAAATTGATTTGCAGATTTCTCTAATGCCAGCACATTTTGTTGTCCACTAAATATTTGTTGAGCTTCTTACAATATATTATGATAACATCGATCAATTCAAACATGTCACACAAATGATCAATCCTCTACATTATTTCATCAAATATCTTTTGTTTCATATGCCTCATTGTTACTCTACAAAATGTAGATAACTTATTTTGGCAAGACTTAATTTCATTTTTTTCTTCCATCAACTCTACCTCCAATCTTTCATTTCTTTATCTCTTTCTCCAATTTTTGTTCCCACTATACATTTCCATTCTCAATGCTTAGTCTTAATTTTTCTGAAGTGGATTTTTACTCACCATATTTCTTGTTGCTCTCATCTAGCCTTTGCTTCAATTCATTCACTTCTCTCTCATTTTGTTTATCCTCTTTTCTTGTTGATGTAGAGGCATTTTTTTAATTATTTTTTCTAATTCATTTCTCTTGTTATTTGTTGCTTTCCTCTTTGCTTTCTCATTTGCTAGGTCTACCTGTAACTTTTCTATTTGATCCTGCAGCCTTTTTTCTCTCTATCTTGCTTTAGCAATGATGTGTACACCAATTCATTATTTTTCTTTGATACATTAATTTTGTTAGTATTTTTGAGTCCAAATAAACCCAATTGAATATTGTTCACCTGGAATTCAGATCGAGCCATCTAATTTGTTGGTTTGTTTTGAACCGTGGGAACAAGAATTGTGTACTCCATGATTTATTTATTTGTGTCAAATGTGGGTAATACCATGCTTGTTGTAGACTCTAAAGTTATAGTAGACACACTCTCCATCAGTTGCTTCTTTTCTTTTTTATTCAAGTCTGATTTCTTTTTAAACTCTTCAATGTAATCAAAACCTAGGGATGCAAGAACAATGGAATTCTTAAATGGTGAAGGAATAGGATTACTTGTAGTTGTTGATGGTGTTGCAGCCACACTAACTAGAAGTCGGGGAGTGCCTATAAATAACACCTTTGTTGTGGATCCATTGGTAGTGCGACTTGGACCTATCAAAATCCTTTGCCTCTTTTGTATGCCTTGATCACTTGGTGTTTCTGTGGTATCATGTATTGTTGTCCTCTTGTGTGTAATTTGTTTTTGTATCACATGTTGACCACTACTAGTACTACTTGTATACACCTAAAAATAGTCTGGAGAATATAATTAATTAAATATGATTTATTTGATTAATTAACCTTTATTTCATCTACTATTAAATAAATAGAAATATTTATTTATATAGTTCATCTTAAATTATTCAATCTTTATTTTATTACTTTCATATTAATTAAATAAATGAATTTTAGTTTGTTTTATTTAATTATCATAATTAAATTCATCTACTTAATAAATAAATAGAAATATTTATTTATAGTTCATTCTCTTATTCTTCAATTTTTATTAAATATACAACTTCAATAGTTTGTGTTATTTAATTATCACCTCATTCAATCTTAATTAATTAAACAAGGTTAAATACTTTGTTGTTTAATTATCATATCCCTTCTATATTTATTTAATAAACAAATTCTATAGTTTTTTTTATTAAATTATTTATTCCCTTTTACTAATTTGAATAAATCAAATTATTCAAATAAAGGCATAAAGGCAATTTCCTCTATTCACTCACCTACCAAATTAGACATCAAATATCCAATTTAATTCAACTAGCATTTCACAGGAAAGCTTTGGAGACAAATTGGAATCAATCTCTCAATCTCCTTCCTCTAATTCTTTCTATCATCTAGCCTGTTGTTTTCATGGGGAGAAACCATTCCCATAATCAACTCAAGATTCTTCATCTCTCACCATTCAATTATTCAAATTGAATCCAGGCCTTTGTTGTGTTGCCCCTTCACAAAATTGTTGTCATGAATCTATATATACAACCTTCTGAAATAGGAAATGGATCCCGAATCCTCATCTTTGTGCAAACTTACTCTGCAAGAAAAGCAATCAAGCATCTTAGCATTCAAGCAATTCAGCATAGAATCATTTAGCAATAGCAATCATGTCATTTTAGAATCAATATCATGGCTACATTGTAGATTATTGTAGCTTTCTTTTATCATATTCATGTTAGCATAGATTATAGTAGCTTCCTCATATCATCTAGAAATCACCATACAAGATTACATCATTGCATTTAGTAGCATCTCATTCTCTAGATTGGCATTTTAATAGTCACAATGCTTACCAAATCTGAGAGCCCCGCGACTTGATAAATCTTTAGAGATAGGGAACAATATGATGCTTTTAGTAGATTCTTGCTTTAAACTAGTTTAATTGTTGAATCTTTGATATAATGTCTTATTAAGAAGTGTTCTTAGTTTACTTATTCCACACTTACATTTTGGAGCCCACTATGGGGCACTAACCCCATATTTTAACATTTTTTTCTAAAAAGTGCTCATATAGGATACATGTGTGTTTTCTTTTAGCGCAACCGAGGGATTCTGCAACACTTCCACCAAAAATTTTAGCACTTTCAATGGAAACAATAGCACTTCTACACTCTATTTTAGCGCTTACACCAAAAATCTTTTAGGACAATTGATTGTTCTAAGTTCAATACTGTTTTAGTGCTTCCACCAAAAAATTTAGTGCTTTTGTCAAATTTTGTAGTGCTTCCAAATTCTGTAGTGCTTTTGATGATTTAAATAGCACTTCTGACCTATGTTATAGCACCTCTATAATTTTCTATCTAGATCTGACACAACTGCGGCCAAAAATTTATTTTGATGAATTTGAACTAAAAAGAACCAATCCTAGGGTAGTCATTTGGTTTAAAACATATCAATCCTAGGGTAGTCATCATACATTTGCTATTTGGTCAAAATTAACATCATGTCTTTTATGAAGCAATATCTTCACATAGAATAGAAAATTATTATTTGGGCTTTAAAATTTGAACATTTGATTACTGTGCTTGTGTGGTGACAGGCCTATGCTCTCCCCTTAACTGAGTGATCAAAATGCTAGACTCACCCTTTAATTTCATTCAATTTTTGCTTTATTAAATCCTTTAGAAGGCCTACCGTAGTGGGAAAAAGTATTCACCCTATGGGAATGAACTGAGTGGGAACGACCAAAGCCAGGTTTTCCAACCCACTATAAAATAAAAGTGAATCTAGGGAAACCTACATTTCTTGGAAGTGTGCAAGATAACCATCCCCAAATTCTTTGCTCTAAAAATTGGGAGGTCTCATGAGGGAGTTTATCATTTTCCACTCTGAACGAAAACCCTATCTACGAACCATAGTGTAGAATCCAACTAAGTTAGTAACCAGACATTGTAATACTCGCAATGCAAGGGGAGGGAAGAATCTGCCCCCAAGACACTTACCATATAATTTCCAATGACCGTTTTCTCAAGGGATCAAGAAATATAACTTTGAGTACACACCTGGAAAAGAAAAAAACACGGGCGCCCTCTACGGGGTGACACGGTTGTGTGAATCGAGGCAATTTTAAGATGTGGGTTGTTGAGTATAACGATGACCATTTTGACCTTAAGAGTGATTCTGTCTAAAGTGTATTTTTGTTAACAAACTAGTGGAAATAGGACCATGCGTGGTTCTTGAACATACACTTATTGTTTAGATTCTAGGTCTTAAAAAACAACTATTCTACAATTGCTTGCTATGTTTTCAAATCATTAATTTAGATAAAGATCATCTAGAAAAACACAAAGAGTCAAACAAAATCAAACGGTGAAATTTATGATTAGGGATTGGAAATCCACAACATTTGTCAAGAAATCCCTCACAACAAGAGTCAAGAGACCAAAGAAACAACTTAGTTACAAGAAACTTTTAGAAAGAAGATGATTTTTATATCAAAGTAGGAAAGTCTTGCTTCAACATAGAACTTCCATCCATAGGTTTCATGATTTTGCAAGGGGATATACTGATGATTATGCTTTAGATCCTTTGTATTCACAAGCTTATTTCCAAAGAAGAGCTCTTTCACAAAAACATAATCATAGTCAACCTATTCATCAATCTTCCATCCCACAACCAGCAATAGAATATTCTAATAGGCCCAATCAATTCTTATAGTAGAGAAAACCAGGAAACATTAGGCTTGTCCTCCAAAATCAAAGAATTACCAGCAGAAATATCCTTTCAAAATACCTAAAATTCCAAAAATTACAACAAAAAAGGCCAGTCTCTTCACAGAAAGGAAAATTAGACAACACTGTTGAATCCCAAAGTAGCACTTACACACTAGATGTTTTAGTGCTTTTGCACTATCTTTTGTGCATCCACGGTTGAAATAATGCTTCTGCAGTCTTTTTTAGCACTTCTGACAAATTTTGTAGCACATCTACTGACTATAACCAAAATTACTAGTGTCAGAATTTACCAATCTTTTAGTGCGTCTATAGTCTATTTTAGCACTTCTACCCTATTTCACAGTGCTTTTACCATAACTTTTAGCACTTCTGGGGTTTGTTTTAGCACTTCTTCCCTCCGTATTAGTGCTTCTACAAAACAAAAAATAGAGAGCTTCTCAACACATATGTCAGATTTGTTAGCATCAGAAACTCAGGTTTTTTTCTTTAGATAGAAACATTTTTTTTACAATCCAGACAATATCTAAAACCTAAAACAAAATAGGTTCTTACAAGTCAAAATTATTTTCAACTTAAACCCAGATCTTGCAAACTACAAGGTGTCAAATTATCAAAACATAAATCTTGATTATTGAGTTAAGTTTCCTCATCAGGATTTTGACATCCTACCATCACAAAACAAAACATAGTAATCATATTTTTAACTTAGTCTCATCAATAGAATATATCATTCTATTTGACTTTGTTAAAATCCAATTGACACTAATCCAAATATAGAAGATCAAAGTTTAGTTAAAACAACAAATACTTGTATGCCAATCTTGACAAGGTTAAAAAGACAAAAAAATAGAGAGAAAGAAATTGAAACACCAAACCTAATGGCTAAAGAAAACCCCTTTCATTGATTTCATCAAAATGATACCAATGAGATAACCCAAGAGGATATACAAACCACCCAACAAGATCCAAATTTCCATAAATTCATGGAAAAGGTCTTGGAACAAGATATGGAAAAATACCTCTTAATGTTAGTAGAATTGGGTGCAAAAATTCTAAAAGATTTTGACATCAATCGATTAAAGGAAACACCTAGAACAATTGAAACAAAACCACACAACACACAAGACATAGATCAAGTGGTTGCTCTAATAGCTCAAATGCAAAATTTATAACAACAAATTTAGGATATGCAAAAGGGAACCACAAAGAGGTATTCATTATAGGACATTTTTCCTTATCCCTTTCATCCAAGTGTAGACATGATACCCTTCCCTAGACATTATGAGTTCCCCAAATATGACAATTACAATGGAAAAACGGATCTAATTAACCATGTGAGGGAATTCAGAACAATGAGCCTAGAGTTTGCACAAGAGGATACTTACCTAATGAGGTTGTTTCCTAGGAGTTTAGGAGCACACTGTATGGAATGGTTCTCCAAATTACAACTGAGGATTTGATCCTTTGAAGAACTAGTCAAAAGATTTATCACACAGTTCTCCTTCAACATTCAACATGATGTAACCATAAAATATTTGTACAACATGAAACAAAAGAAGGGGGAGACATTCCTATCAGTCTTACAATGTTCGTAAAAGTTGTTCGCTAGATATCCTCGATCTATACCTGAAGAGGAAAAGATTGAATTATTTATCGACAACTTAAATGATGACATGAGATATAGACTGGAACTACAATGTCCCCCAACATTTGAAAAGGTGATTGAGAATGGGCTTAAAATTGAAGAAGCCTTAGTCAAAAGAGGAGCGATTAAACATTACAATGATACATCAAAAAATGCAAATTCCTCAAATCACTATGGAAACATTGATAAGCCTAAATTTTGGTAGAAAAATAGAAATACTAGAAACAATGATGCTACAAATGACACACAAAATACAAAACCAGTATTCAATTTGACAAAAACAACTGTGAAAGCAAATCAGAATGAAAACCATAACAACATTTAAGGTACCACTCAAAGAAATAACCCAAACAATGGAGAATATCAGCCACCATCATATCAAAGACAATCCAATTGATGAAGATTTACACCATTAGGACAAACCTTGGAATTGACAATGAGAGAGCTTATTGCAAATAGACATATTACTCTACTAGAAGCAAGAAATTGGGAGTTGAAAGTGAAACCATCTTGGTGGAATGATGCTAACTATTGCAACTTTCATAAAAATAAATTACATAAAACAAATGACTATATGCAATTAAAAAACCTAATACAAGACTTGATTGAAGCAAAGAAAGTATTTTTCGAAGGACATCAAACAAACAATGATCACAATGCATTTACAAATCCTTTACCCAACTACGAAAAAGGAGAATCTTCTTCAAATAGTAAAGGAAAAAGTGTAAACTATATATACAACACCACCATTCTTTGCATTTCTGAGGTTGAGAAAAATAATGTCATTAATAATCAAATAGATAACATAATCATCAATGACATTGAATCCCTGAATGTGATACCAGACATAAACACATCTGACAACCAAATAAATGTCATAAAAAATTAGGGAAAAACAAGACAATCAACTGGTCAATGTAACAACAAGGGGGCAATTCAAAGTGATACTGAAAGGAGTTTCATCTAAAAACACTACTCCCCCTTCAAATCAATATAGCATTGTGGATCAACTACAAAAGATACTTGTACAGATATCCATTCTGGAACTTCTTAAAATATTATCACATAAGGAGGTTTTGGAACAGGCTCTAGTGGCCACTACTATACCCAATAATTTGGATGTCTATCAATTTCAAGCTATGGTGGGACACCTGACCACACCTCAATGTTTGTCATTCTCCGAACAAGATGATGTGTCACTAAATCACCCACACAATGCGGCCTTGCATATAGAGGTTCTAATCCATAAACATCATGTCAAGCGTGTCTTAATAGATGGTGGAGCTGGATTAAATATTTGTACTTTAAAACTAATTCATGCACTAGGCTATTTTGACAATGCCATTGATGCCAAAAGAAAAATAACACTAAAAACATATGATGAAGAGGAAAGGTCTTCCAAGGGGCTGATTGTACTACCAATTCAAGTGGGACCAATTTTCAAAATAATTATTTTCCAAGTGTTAGACAAGGAGCTAACATATAACATACTCTTGGGATGTACATGGATCCATGAAATGCAAGCAATACCTTCGACATATCATCAATGTTTGAAATTTCATGTCAATGGACAGGAGGTCACAATTTCAGCTGACAACAATAATCCCCAGACTTGTAACATGCTTAAGGAAAATCAAGACACTCTGGTACCCCACAATAGAGAAGCTAGCACATCTACTTCATCTAGTGGTGAAAAGCAACTCAATTTTATATCCAAATGGGTCGAGAAAAAGGACCAGGAAAAGGAAACAACTATTGTTGACTCAACTTTATCAAACAACAAAGGTCCCCTGAATACTCTATCACAACAATTTATAGACAAGATCTAGTTAACGAACAAAGGCTTGGGAGAATATTCCATTGAGCAATCTTTGTGTCTTTCACAATTGCTTCCATCTCCAAAATCATACAGACAACCCACAACAAACACACAATGATCATCACAACCCATCACAGTTCTAGATGAAAGGTTTATAAAAGTAGGAACTCTAGAAGATGAATCAGAAGACAAGGCCATTCTAAATTGTCTCTACAAAGACGAAGAAGCCTCAACATCAACAAATATTAGCATAAGGATAGATTGGTATGGAAAAAGAAATGATATCTTAGAGAAAATGGGTTATGAAGGGAAAGGACCAATTGGCAAGAGAAAAGATGGTATTATAGAACATATTCAACCTCTAACACTTCAACCTAAAGACAAAATAGGATTAGGCTATACAAGGGAATCAAGAGAAGAAGTAACTTAGAAAGTGGTAGAAAGGATTTTGCAAATGAGGGATGGGTCTAAAATAGATTTCAATGAGTATTAATGGGATCATTTATATGCAACATCATACACTTACAAACAAATTGATGTCATCAAAGCGTATATACCCACGCGAGAGGAGGGATAAAGTTTAGGAACTAGACCACTTGTATTGGGATCACCAAATATTGATGACTCAAGCGAGGATGAACAAACATTGAGTGAGATAGATGATGTGGAGGAGGGTAATATCATAGACCTTGACCTTCCCGTTAACAACTTTGACCACCTGGCTATCAGATCACTTACAACTATTGACCTTACTCAACCTGATGACTTATTACCCTTGATTCATCCTAAACTAATTGACAGGGAACCAACCAAACCTATTAATATACCAATCTTTCCAAATGATGATGCTATCATAAATTTTCTTTGCAGTGATACACCTGATATAGGTTCTACCCATAACACTCATAACGACACTTCAAACCATGAGGGTGCCAAATCTTCCAGTTGCAAAAATGACAAGAGGAAAAAAGGATCTAATGGTGAAAACCTTTTTGAGGCAACATTAGATCTTGAAAAAGAAAAAATAAAGAATGCATCTAGCAGTGAAAACCTTTCTGAGGCACTAAATGATGGAAGATTTGACACCCTTCTAGAGAATTGCCATGATAGATCATCAGTACTAGTGGAGCCTACACAGTCCATAAATCTTGGAACAATAGAAAAGACAAAGATTCTACATCTAGTAGGGTCTATGATAGAACAAGAGATGCCCGAATTCACCAAATTCTTTGAAGAGCGACATATTAATTTTACTTGGTCTTATTTTGATATGTCGATATTAGATCTAGATCTCTTGATGCATCATCTATCTCTACCATCCGGAATCAAACCAGTAAAGAAAAAATTGAGAAAAATGCATCCCCACATCGCCTTGATGGTAAAAGTTGAGCTAAAGAAGTTGTTGGATGCAGGATTTATCAGGTCTATTGATTATGCAGAGTGGGTTTCAAATATTGTGCCTGTATCTAAACCAGATAATAGCATCAGAATATGCAAAAAATTTAGAGATCTAAATAAAGCATGTCTAAAGGATGATTTTCCTTCACCAAGTATTGACATCATTTTCGATTTAACCGCAGGACATTCCATGTTTTCGTTAATGGATGGCTTCTTAGGGTACAACCAAATCAAGATAGCACTTGAAGATCAGGAAAATACAACATTCACTTGCCCTTGGGGTACATTCTATTGGAATTTCATGCCCTTCAGGTTGAAAAATGTAGGTGCAACATATCAGTGGGCGATGACCACTATTTTCTATGACATGATGCATACTTTTATGGAAGATTATGTGGATGACATATTAGCAAAATCATACACCAAAGAAGGACATCTAGAGATCCTCAAAAAAATATTTACTAGACTGGAGAAGTTCAATGTCAGATTGAACCATAAGAAATGTGTGTTTGGGCTAACATCAACAAAGCTCCTTGGATACATAATGTCAGAAAAAAGAATCAAAGTGGATCTAGCTAACGTCAAAGCAATAATGGATATGTTGCCACCTAAAAATATCAGCCAATTATGGTCTCTACAAGGCAGGCTACAATTCATTAGGAGATTTATCTCCCAATTGGCAGACAAAAGCCATCCATTCAATCATCTACTTCATAAGAATGTCTCATTCAAGTGGGATCATGATTACAAAACAAATTTTAACTAGATAAAGTAATATTTGATGTCGCCTCCCATACTCATGCCACCTGTAGCAAAGAGACCATTGTTACTATATATCACAACAACTAACATTTCTTTAGGAGCTCTATTAGCACAAGAAGATTTTCAGGGAAAGGAACAAGCTATTTACTATATCAGTAGGACTCTCAATAGTTATGAAATAAATTACATATTCATAGAAAAAGATTGTTTGGTAGTGGTATTTGCAACCCATTAGTTGCGGCACTACATGTTGACTCATACAGTTAGACTCATTGTAAAAATAGATCCATTAAAATATCTACTCAGCAAGGCTACTCTAATAGGGAGACTAGCAAAATGGCTTATGATCTTAAGTGAGTTTGACATCCAGTATGTAGACTAGAAATCCATCAAGGGACAGGTGATAGTTGATCAATTAGCTGAAGCTTCATTTCTAGATGCTCATCCAATGAGCATTTAATTTCCTAATACAGATATCCTTAATGTGACAACACAACCATGGAGGCTATATTTTGACGAGTCATACACACAACTTGGGTCTAGTGTGGGCATTTTGTTTGTCACACCACAAGGACATACAATCCTAAGGTCCTATAGACTCATGTTTTCTTGCACAAATAATGTCCCTAAGTATGAGGCTTTGATAATTGGAATCAAAGTGGCAGTTGAATGGCATATCATAGAACTACAAGTATACAATGATTTGAAAATAGTTATTTATTAGGTAAATGATGAATATTAGACAAATGATGAAAAAATGATGCCATATAAGAATATGATAGATGATTTCGAGAAATGCTTTGTAGAAATCAAGTTTGAACAAATTCCAAGGGTAGAGAACAAAGTTGTGAATGCTATGGCGACAATTTCTTCTCTCTTGCAATCACTAGAAAAGCAAGGTCATTATGAGTTTATGGTAGAACAAGTATCTAACCCTACCTATGACAATCCTGAATAACAAACCATATGCCAAATAGCAAACATTCAAACCTCACTATATGGAGAGATCTATACTTACCTCAAGGATAATATCCTTCCTCCTAATTTTTCTAGAAACCAAAAGCATAACTTCATCCACCAATCCGTTCAACATACATTGATAGCTGACATACTTTACCATCGAGGTCTAGATGGTACAATTCTTCAGTGTCTAGAACACAACGAATCTAAAATAGTCTTATGTGAGGTTCATGAAGGTATTTATGGAAATCACTCAAGTGGACCAACCCTAGTAAAGAAACTCCTTTGTTTGGGGTATTACTGGTTGAACACGGAAAAGGAGTCTTATCAATTTGTTAAGAAATGTCAGAAATGTCGGATCCATGGAAATCTAATCCATGTGCCAGCACAAGAATTGCATCTATTCACATCAACATGGCCCTTTTGTCAGTGGGGATTGGACTTGGTAGTAAAGATAAATCTGTCTTCATCCAATGGACACAAATTCATAATCACAACAACAAAATTCTTTAGAAAATGGATAGAAGTGGTTCCCTTAACAACAATTACTGGAAATCAGATTTCTTCATTCATCCTGAATTACATAATCTATCGGTATGGCATACCTTAGTCCATTATTATAGACAATAGAAGACCATTTAAGAACCAGGATGTCTAGGAATTGTGTGAAAAATTTCATATCCAACATCATTTCTCAACACCATATTATCCTTAGGGAAATGGCCAAGTAGAGGCCTCAAACAAGACAATTCTAAAAATACTAAAGAAAACAGTTAATGATGTTGGACATGATTGGCATATTCAGCTAAATCTTGCATTATGGGCCTATAGAACTAGCATCAGAAAACCAACAGGAGCTACACCATATTCTTTGGTATACGGATCAGAGGCCATCCTACCTATTAAGGTAGAAATACCATCACTCTGTGTCTCACTGAAGGGTATCATTACAGATGAGGACTATAGAATCTCTAGACTACAAGAACTAGAATTTTTGGATGAACCTCATCAACAAGCTATCAATCATTTGAAAGCATACCAACAAAGAATGTCCAAGAGCTACAATCACAGGGTAAAACCTAGAGTCTTTTAGCTTGGTGACTTGGTCCTAAAGGAAAACCCTAGAAATCAACAGGATAGAGAAAAGAAAGGGAAGTTTGAACCTAACTGGCTAGGTCCCTTTGTCATCATATTAGTTTATGGATTTGGAGCATATCAATTGTCTACACCTGAAGGGGATCTGTTCGATGAACCTATCAATAGTATCCATCTCAAAAATTTCTACACCTAAGTCACCTAGTGCACAGATTAGTTTCTAAAAATGGTTACCAGGATGAAAACCTAGCAAACACACGTCTTGGTAACAGAAAAATACAAAAAAAAATAGAAAACATAAAATACAAAAAAATCAAAAAGACTGAAAAAGTGTAATAAAAACGTGTAGTGAAAACCTGGAAATGGGTGCTATTTGTGATTTAACCAACTTTTCCATCTATTGGATGCATTTCATGGTCATTATTTTCACCCTCATTTTACATCCATTATCATATCATTACGAGTGGTCATGTCTCACCCTAGCTTGGGGGAAACATCTCAACCTCATTGGGGGCAATAAATCTCGAGCTTAACCAAATAGACAAATAACAGGAAGACAAACACAACAAAAAAAATGATCAAAAAACAACCCAACATGGAACATCAATCACCATCAAAAAAAATCAAACATCCATAATCACCAACAGAAAATCCAAAAAAAAAAGGTCAAAAGTCAATCTTGAAAACAAGTCAAAAACAGAGTTGATGTCAATCGAACTACGTGGTCTTTGCATGTATAATGTAGGAAAGGCTAATCTTTGATCAGCCCCTGAGGCCCCTAGGATAGGTCTTTAGGTTAGGTTATTGGTCAAAATCTCAAAAATCACAAAACATCATAAAATCAAAATGGATGATCTAATCTGGATAAATGGTTGAAATACTTTAAGCAAAGGTTGGATATGTTGTACTTTGATCTTCAATTATCATTTCTTTAGAGCTCCTCGATGATGTATTGAACTAGAGAAGCTAGGAAGGAGAATGATATTTTACTTTGTCTGTTGTTTGTGAGTTAATCATTATTATTATGTGAATTGTTGCAGGAAGTGCTCTACAAAGTATAATGGATGACATTCCAATTCACATAGGAAAGTGGTTAATTCTTATTTGTTTACGCAAGAAATGCTCAAGTCATCTCAGTTTAATTATACCTAGATGCGTGTGTTCACTTGCAATATCAAAAATCATGGAAGTAGTACTCAGGTCATCATGGCCTAAATTATACCATTGATGCTTGTACTCACTTTCAACATTTTTAAAGCTCTAGGATGATACAAAGCAAAATAAAAGTACTATTAGAATGCCAATATTTTCATGGTAAAATGTAGATTGCATTCATAATAGTTTTACATTTGCAGAGTGTTTTTTACAAAAGCTCGTGAAGGATTCAAATAAATGATTATCTTTTATCATAATAGATTGAGTATACTTGACATTTACAAAAACATCATCATTATCATGTAGTTACATCATCATTTTCATTGCATACATTAGAAAGCATTTAATTATCATTTCATCATTCATGCATCTAAATCAAATAATTTGCATTAATCATATCATATTTCTCATATTACATGTCATAAGATTGCATAAGAAAATCTCAAAAATAATAAATCTCTATAGTTTCATATCATACATCCATTCGTCATATCACATATCATAAATCCATTTAACATATCAAATATCATGCATCATTTTCATCCATTTATTACATCATATATTTGCATTTATACAAGAATAAAACACACACATCCCATTTACATCGCATATCATAAATCATTTGAATCATTGCATCCACATCCATGTATATAGGTACATTATCGTATAAAATTACACATCATCATTATGCACATCATAACTAGAACATCATATATCATAGCATATCATCATGAATATAAAATACATCTATAACATCATAAATTATTACATATCATCATGATTATAAATTGCATCTGTAAACATCATAATATATAGATCATCACATGGCATATAGAACATAGAAAATAAATGCATCCAACATAAAATCATATAAAACACATGATAGAATGATAAAATCCACTACATATCATATAGATCTCAAAATCATAAATGTCAAGTATATAGTGATTTCTGAAACAAAGAGATATATCATAAAAAAAAAATGGTTGTAATCAGAATGTACATCATCATCTCAAAATACAACAGAGGAATCACATCATGAAAACTAAGTGTTGTTGGCTCCAAATGGTGTAGACATCTTAGGACTAGTCCCTCCACCACCACCAAATGTACCGGGATCTCTCAGGTCTCTGGGAAGAGGCTGAGTCACACCCGCACTGATAGTCTGGGAACAAGTCCTGCCAGATCGGGACTGCCTGTAGCTCACTCTCTACTTTGAAGGGACAACATCATAGAAGTTACCTTTATAATACTCTACCTCCCCACCAATACAAACAACCTCTCGCATATAATATGCTATAGTAGTACCATCCACCAATCTCTGGAATCTCTCGACTGCAACTTGAGCCCCCTCTACACTAAATCTAGCGACATCCCTCTCGATTGCCAATGATGCAATCTAAGCCTGAGCTACTCCTATAGTTTGTCTTGCAGCATCCCTCTTGGTTGTCAAGGCTAAAATTTGTACCTGAGCCACATATAATATAACATGTACTAATGCTAGAGCCTATCCATGGGCTTGAGACAGAGCCTGCATCTGTGTCTTAGTTTGTATCGACAAACCCTTGGCCTGAGTCAGCTGCCCCTATAATGTCTGAACCTATACCTATAGACTTGCTATCTGGGTCTGTTGCTACTACACATGCTGCTCTAAAGAGTCTACAACTACTCACCTCTTGTGAGGCATCAAATACTCCTCCAAGGCTAGACTTGACCCACTTACACCCGATCCACCTGGACTATCTCCACTGCTATCACCATCGCTACCCTCTTCATCTCTAGTACTATCACTACTGCTATCTTCCTCATCCCCACTGCCCTCTCCATCACTACTACTCTCAACCTCCTCCACCACCTCCTCCTCACCACCAATCTCCTCTCTCCCCCTTCGTTGATGGTGGGAAAAAAAAATCTCCTCCCCAACAGTTAATGGTGTTGGCTCATCAAGAATGGTGATGTGTGGAAATGGATGTAATACCAGATACTCTGCATAATATGCTCTGACTAGTGGCTTCACAATATATGGTCGGATCTCCCAAATAAGAGGTTGTAAAGCCTAAAAATCTTGCACTACCGCATCATATGACAACCTAGGCCCTCGATCTGTAGAATCCAACTGTCACTAAGCATAGTGGGCAACACCCTAGGGAATGCCCTGAATAATGCCATACTAACGAACCACTCATCTCAGAAGAAATCTCTCCAAAACCCACCATGTATGCCCGATCAAAATAAAAGACTGACAAAATAATGGCAACTGTACATCATCATCATCCCAATGCTCACAATCCAAATAGGGACGCCAGGTAACAGTCACCATATCATCTAGAACTCTGCGCCAATGATCTAACTTACCCAATCTAGGCTGAGTAAGTCGACTTGCATATATGTGCACATAAGGCTGCATGGTTGGATGTTGCCTCACCATCACTGGCCATGTGACAACAATATGCTCCCACACCCACACCTGAAATAAAGTGACTCCAGCTAATAAACTATGACCTCCAAGGTACACCACTGAATGCAAATCATGATAAAGGTGGGCAAGCATGTGCATGCCCCAAGCATATCTCATCCCATGAACGATCATGCTCTCAAGCACATGGCCCCAACCAATAGATAATCACTTTGACCTACGATCAGGACAAAGGAATCCTCTGATGAATCCAACAAGAACTGTTGGCAAAGTGGCATAAGCATCAATCATCTCACACCATGGAATCCATAATCTAGCATCCTGGCATCCTAAAACACCCTCTGAAGAGCATCAGTACCACCCTGCTCTAATGAATCATAAACAACAATATCCCCAACAACTGGTATTCATAGAATCCTCCAGACATGCTCTAGGATGACTGTGATCTCGCCGATAGCTAGGTGGAAGGTGTTATGCTCATTGTGCCACCTCTCTGCTAAAGTTGTCAGGAGGCCCCGATTAATCCTAATCTGGGGCATATCAAGTAAAGAGGAAAATCCACAATGTGAAATGATAGTTGTCTCAGGCTAGGCCAGCTGTTGTATCAGATCAAACATCTGAGGAAACTACTCTCTAATCTGGAGGTTTGCCAAAGCCTCCTATCATCATGAAATGATCAAAATCAATATTCTTTGTCAAATCATCAAAACATCAATTATCCTATCCAACCTAATCAGCTCTTGGTGATAATTTTGATTAAATCTCATGAGCGAACATCATTAAACCTCACCTATCATGAGGTTAATCATCAAACATCATTGAATCTCGCCTATCATGAGGTCAATACATCAAATCAACCTCGCCTATCATGAGGTTTATCAATCAAACTATAATTATTCCTCACCTATCATGAGGATAATTATCATCCATCAAACATTAGACCTTGCCTATCATGAGGTTGACATCATCTACTTGATTAGGATCATCAATCATATCAAACCAATGGCTGTCATGATCAAAAATTGATAAAATCAAGGATAAATTTGACAAACTATATCAATCTGACTTAGAAGCACTAAAACAGAGTTTCTATGCACTAGATTATCAAAAGCGCCATTTAAACACTTAAAATCACTAAAACAGATGCTCAAAACACTAACTCATCAAAAGTGCCATTTCATCAAGTAGAAGTGCCATAACAGACGGTCAAAGTGCCACTTCATCAAAAGTGCTATTATATCGGGGCAAAGCGCTAAACTATAGGGCAAATGTGCTAATCTAGTAGAAGTGCTAAAACAGTAAGTCAAAGCACTAAACTTTCTATCCTAGGCACTACAACATTGAAAGCGCTAAAACATCCTACTTAAGCGCTAAAAAAATTGACCTAAGTGCTAAAACCTTAGAAGCACTAAAACAAAGAGCCAAAGCGCTACATCGGCATGCAGAAGCGCTAAAAGAAATTGAAATTTTAAAACCCAAAAAATGCACAAAAAACAAGAAATACACATACAACAAGGGGGTTAACAAGTACATACCAAAGGTTCATAGATGGTCAGGCGATGGTGACATTGCACATGCTCGAATCAGTGAGTGTGGTAAGGAATCGATATCCTACTCCAAATTGCTCAAATTGCTCTCTCTCACAAATTTTCAAAAACTAAATTGCACAAATGAGTTGAAAATTACCCCTTTTGACCTTTTATAGGTTATTTTTGGTGGGATTTTAATAGGATTAATTTATTTTTTTTAAGAGAGATTAATTCAAAATTCATCCAAGGGCAATTTCTACATTCTTAATCAAGAGATAAATTATTTCACCATTGAATCTTCATCGAATCATCATCAAATCATCGACAAATCATAAAAATTTCAATTTTTTTGAAAAATTCAAAAAAATCAAAAAAATCATCAATTTATCTCCTAAGGGGGCATATGTTCACATCACCTGAAAATCAACATTTGGGGCATATTGAAAATTTTTAGTCGATACTAGCAGCAACAACACAAAATTTTCTTTGAAGCAATGCATAAACACATCACTTCAAAGAGGGGAAAAATGTATACACCTAAAAATGGTCTGGAGAATATAATTAATTAAATATGATTTATTTGATTAATTAACCTTTATTTCATCTACTATTAAATAAATAGAAATATTTATTTATATAGTTCATCTTAAATTCTTCAATCTTTATTCTATTATTTTCGTCTTAATTAAATAAATGAATTTCACTCTGTTTTATTTAATTATCATAATTAAATTCATCTACTTAATAAATAAATAGAAATATTTATTTATAGTTCATTGTCCTATTCTTCAATTTTAATTAAATATACAACTTCAATAGTTTGTGTTATTTAATTATCACATCATTCAATCTTAATTAATTAAACAAGGTTGAATACTTTGTTGTTTAATTATCATATCCCTTCTATATTTATTTAATAAACAAATTCTATAGTTTGTTTTATTAAATTATTTATTCCCTTTTACTAATTTAAATAAATCAAATTATTCAAATAAAGGCATAAAGACAATTTCCTCTATTCACTCACCTACCAAATTAGACATCAAATATCCAATTTAATTCAACTAGCATTTCACGGGAAAGCTTTGGAGATAAATTGGAATCAATCTCTCAATCTCCTTCCTCTGATTCTTCCTATCATTTGGCCTGATGTTTTCATGGGGAGAAACCATTCCCATAATCAACTCAAGATTCTTCATTTCTCACCATTCAATTCTTCAGATTGAATCCACGCCTTTGTTGTGATGCCCCTTCACAAAATTGCTGCTGTGAATCTATATATACAGCCTTCTGAAACATGAAATGGATCTCGAATCCTCATCTTCATGCAAACTTACTCTACAAGAAAAGCAAGCAAGCATCTTAGCATTCAAGCAATTCAGCATAAAATCATTTAGCAATATCAATCATAGCATTTTAGAATCAATATCATGACAGCATCATAGATTACTGTAGCTTTCTTTTATCATATTCATGTCAGCATAGATTATAGTAGCTTCCTCATATCATCTAGAAATCACCATACAAGATTACATCATTGCATTTAGTAGCATCTCATTCTCTAGATTGGCATTTTAATAGTCACAATCCTTACCAAATCCAAGAGCCCCGTGACTTGATAAATCTTTAGAGATAGGAAGCAATATGACGCTTTCAATAGATTCTTGCTTTAAACTAGTTTAATTGTTGAATCTTTGATATAATGTCTTATTAAGAAGTGTTCTTAGTTTACTTATTTCACACTTACACTACTACCCATACCATCGCCACTAGAGGCAATGCCAATTGCACTAAGCTCTCCACCATGGGCATGTCCTAGTTGTGATTGTATCTAACCATGAGGATGAGGATTTGAAGCTCTAACAAATTGACTTGTATGCCCTTGATCTACTTTTTCACCTCCAAGCCCAAGGTCAAATTTATCAACTAGTTTTCTATGCTCTACATCTGTTACCATCCAAGAGCCTTGTCTTTGGGACCCCAAAGGACCACCTTCATAACCCATTTTTTCAGCTATGGCTACTCCTGAAGTATATGCTTCTTTTGTGGCCTCACTTAAACCAAGTTTGAAATTGACATGGATTTGTTCTTCCCTATCATCATCACATTCATCATCAGTTTCTTTATTTTCATATTCATTGGGATGCTCTATATTCCAAAATTTTCTAAACTCATGATCTTCTTTGTTATCTCCAAACTCTACAAGAGCTCTTGGATCACCTAGCTCCTTCCTCATAGACTAAAAGGAAGTAATTTTTTATCGTAACCAATTTTTATCTGTAATTTCCTTCTCTAGAGAATCTGGCATTTTTACTCTACTAGATGGTTTATCACTTTTTTCATAAAAATTGTTGTACCTCCTCATTTTCTTTCGATGCAATTCCATAATTTATGTTAACAATTGTTCAAAAGAAATGCCATTCTCAGTAGCACTTTTCTCCATTGTAATTTTGACCTCATCGCAAGAATCCTTGTTTCTCAAGTTTTCAAACAAGGGTCTACTTTGATGTTGAATTCTACTTGCAGCATTCCTATTGGCCACAATCATTTCTTTAATGGTGTCACATGGATCATACTGCCAATGACAAATAGGATCAAAATAAAAAAAATTCAAAATATGCTAAATGCTTTTCTCTCGAATGTGAACCCTCCACATAAAAAAGGTAAAGAAGGAAATAAGGTCTTCTTCTGTTGATTGTGAAATTGTAGTTCATCAGTACTCTGCATTTTCCTTACATATTCCAATGCAAAAACCCTTTCTATCACATGTATTAGAATTTTTTATGGTTCTACTCTCGATCCATAAATTTTTATCATAGTATATTCTTCCATTAAGTACCAATAATTCAATTGTATTTCTTTTCCTAGTTGAATGTAGTTTCTACATGACATAGGCAATCTAGGCATTCGAGTATTTGTAATTGCTTGATGCAATGGAGCCAAAAAGTAGTCTACAAAATTACTGTAGTTCCTTTGAGAATCATGCATCCTTATCTCAGTGGTCCATTCATATACTAGATCCATTTTCTTTTCCTCGGCATTACTATAGGGATGAATCTGAAGCTTGTTGGTCTAAAACATTCCTCTAAATTTTAATAGAAAAAGATAGCACAAGTAGGTTGTGAACCTAAATTTCTTGGTGGAACCTCCTTTAATCATTAAAAAATGTTTATGCATAGATTCTACAATGTGCTCAATAAAATTATATTTGACATGTGGAACACCATGATGGATAATATATGCCATTTCAAGGAGGTTTGCACCCACTTCCAAATTGCTATGTAGTCCGAGAAAAAATGCTAGCATGGAAATAGTACTTGAACCCATGGTTTTAAAATATCCAAATCATAAGGAGGCTTATGATCACCTTTCAATTTGTTTATATCCTGAACTATTTTATTTAAGAAAGATTTTTTCTCCATTTCATCCACTGCTTCATAATCACTAGCAAGCTTTTCTAGGTCAATATGGACATTTCCAAATTCTTCAGTTGTAAACCTCAACACTTTTCCAAGTTCTTTTGCATTAATGGATAAAAATTATTCTTTTCTATCTTTATTAACAATTGCTCTTTTGTTTTCATCATAATTTTGGGCACATACCATGATAAATTTTGGGCAAGGGAAAACCTCATGTAACATCATGTGCCCTAATCCAATTACCCATGGTGCACTAAAACTATTAACTTGCATTTTCTTTGCAGCCTTATTCTAAGATGAAAATATAAGTTCTAAAGTATGCCTACAAGCATCTACAGGATCATGATGGGAAAAAAACTAGAGATATGATGGGTATGTGTAGGGTATGTGGCTGATGATTTTTTTTTACCCAAAATTGATGAAACAAAAAAGCTTTTTAAAGGAGATTCTCAGCTTTCCACCAATATAAATTATGCTTTACTTTGAATTTAATAAGAAATTATTATTCATTTTCTATTTGAATTATGACTAAAATCCTAATTGATAGGTTGATTGAAAAACATCTATAGCTTTCAAACGGAATCACATTTTTTGAATATAAAACATGCATCACATTCTATACTTCGTATACTATAGGATTAAAAAAAAAATGAATTTCATGAAGTTTTGACCAAGTTAAGGTGGTCAAACATACGAGTTTTTATATTTTTAAAAGTTGTAATAAAAAATGCATAATTAATTATTTACTTGGAAAAAATTACAAAAAAATATGCATCACATTGGGACATGATTCCTCTACTTATATCTAAAATCTTATAAAAAATATTATCATTTTATTGTGGTTAGGGTGGTCAAACAGACACCTACTTATTTTTCCCTGAAATTTAAGTACTACTGCATTGAAATTTCAAATTTTCACCAAATAGATATTTTTGTTTTTAAATAAACCTAGTATTTTAAAACTACATTCAATTTTCTATAGATTTTATTCTTACATATTTTTGAAATAATATAGATAACTTATTCAAATTTTTATGTCAAGTTGCCTAACTCTGATTTTTTTGAATTTTTTGCCACTTAAGGGCCTGTTTTCTCCATGATGATCTTGCACATACCCCTAACATAGGTTTCAGGATCATAAATATCATGGTATTCATCAGTGAAACCTATGGTTTT
Organism: Sequoia sempervirens; assembly: GCA_007258455.2. Taxonomy (NCBI): domain Eukaryota; kingdom Viridiplantae; phylum Streptophyta; class Pinopsida; order Cupressales; family Cupressaceae; genus Sequoia; species Sequoia sempervirens. Next base: position 547,252,332 of record VDFB02047230.1, read on the forward strand.
AAGCAATTTTGCATAATCTATTTTTTTATTTGACATTTCTCTAGTGGTACTGGTGGTGGACATGCTTATACAATATGAAATTGTGAATTCCCTATTAGTCCTTAATTTTTCTTAATTCTTAAGTCTCTTAACCCTAAACCTAAACTTCAAAGTTTGACAAAATAAGATTTTAAGAAACATCAAGCGATGAAATGTAGTTGCACAAATTCTTTCACTTACCCAGATTTTGATTCTTGAAAAGATTAATGTTGGTAGTTGTGGAAACTGGGATACTGGAATGGCTTTGTTGTAAGTGGAACTATGGAACCCAAAATAGGGTAGTGCACTACAATGAGAAAACTAAAGACTAAAATCTCCATGTGTGTTGACCCTCTCACTTAAAAATAAAATCACTTAGTAGTAGAAAGTGCTTTTTTTTTTGAACATTAAAGGGAATGAAACATCTTGTCATCTACATGTTGCTTTCGGACTACACAATTAGTACATGGATGACAACATTTAAAACTATCCATTTAGTCCTGCATTGACAACAAATTCTAAACTATTGATCTTTGTAAATCTAACAGTTATAAGGTGATTATGAAGGTTTAAGTTTGCAAGCCTAGTGCTTTGTGCATTTCATTCCAGAATGCAACTACAACCATGCATCAAATTTTCATCAAACAATTGAGTAATTTATGCTATAAATAATAAACATGTGTTTTAAAGTTGTTTTAAAATTTAATGCACTAGGATTAACATCAAGGCCAAGGGGTCGGTAACTTAACATTGTAAAGGACTTAATAAAATAAATAATGATACCGAGAACTGGGGGAGAAGGTAAACAACAAATTAGAAATCAATAACATTTTGGTAAACCTTAACAAGAGTGATAACTTTCAGTGTATAATGTTTTTTGCAAATTTGATGGCAACTTTCTTTTTTCATTTGTATTGCTTTATGTTTTTATTGGCTAATAGATTGGGTACCTTGAGATATCACAATTCCACGTCAAAATTATAGGCTAACAATTTTAAATCTGCATGCAATTATTTCATAAATAGACAATACTTAATTTCTTAAAGGAAAAAAAAAACTGACTTGAATAGATTCGTAGACACTAAACTCATAAAATAATTCTTTACTGTAAATGAATGATGAAGAATAAGACAACCGTTTATTTTATTACAACTGAATTACAATGTCACATTATTACATATATTTTTAAAGATGAGTGGAGCATGCAAGTGCCAAGCTTCTATTGGACCGTTGGTGACAACGTAATACAAATGTCTCTCTAAAAATAAATGTATGGAACTTTCTTGGTAGGCCATGGGAACTAAAAATAAATGCATGGGGCTTTCCTAGCCAACCATACTAGGGAAAGGGGAGCTGTGAAGATACAAAATGTACTTATCCCCTTTGAGAACCAGAGTCATGCAAAAGATGAGGGGTAGTAAAATTGCTCCCATCTTCTACTTGCAACCTCCATGCACTGGGATAACACTTATCTCCATCAGAGCTCCTCATCCTAGTTCAAAACCTGTCTGAGAAGTCAGGTCAACCAAATCAACTTCTTTCCAATTCCACCCATTCTGAACTTGAAGGAAATTGGTCTTTTACTCTCTAACTACATAACTAGAGGCAGGAGAATTTATAGTATCCCTAATAATACCACATCATCTTCTTCTTGAATCCTTATTAACCCTACAAAATGAAAACCCTTATGATAATTCAAACATTGTACTCAAAAGTAATGCCTTTATCCTTCAACGAATGATTTTAGTTGTGCTCACTATCCTTATTTATGGTCCAATAGCTCCACTACCAGCCTAATCCCTGTGTACACCTCACACGTGTCATGTGTGAGGTTGGGTATAATCATAATCATGATTCACGCAAACCAAAAAACCAACTTAATTGATTTGTGTAATTTAAGCCTTACATTTATAATTTAAATTTTTAATTTGATTGATGTCTGGACTCTAGTAGCTTGGCTACATGCAAATTGTACCTCAAGCTGATAAGCTGTCAATTGTCAAAATTTCCAATGCTACTCAAATGATATGAAATCATTACAAATCTTGTTTCACTAGATCACTGGATAATTGTCATCATCATCTATGATTCTACAGTACATCGTATAGTTTTCAATATAAAGTTATCCAATCAATCACTCTGGATGTTCATATGACATTAATCTGTGCCGCCACCCGCAGTACCGCAACCACACTTTCTTCAAAAACTAAGATTGAGAATTTCAATGGAATAAATGAAAGAGTAATTCGACGCATTGAAAAGAGAGAATTAAATATCTCGTTTTACCTTAATCATTATCAATGTCCACTAATAAGTCACAATAATTTTTGCTCACTTATGATTAGAACTATATGTTGATAATTACTATTAGTTTTAAAAGCCACATTTTTATATTGATCAAAGCAAAAATGATTTATAAGAATGGAGCCACGAAAAAGTATTTTAATTTAAGTAGCTATTGCTAAAGACTAAAATACATAGTACATAACCAGTGTAGCCAAAAAGCCACTAACTATGACAAAAAACCAGTCACAAAGTACATATTACAAGAACTGTTACGCTATAAAATAAAATATAGACACGTGACATGTCACACAATTCATTACTATTTTTTTTTGTAACATTATATGAGAGCATCAATTGGGTGTTTGAGTAGAACGTGAATCAAATTTAACAAACTAACAACAAAGAAGAAAAGGAAATCACCCAAAACCTTCCTCCAAAACTCCAAAATATTTAATGATTCAATTTTTGTATCACATAGCAGACCCCATCTCATATTAACTAGGGCAAGAGCTTGAGCTATAGAAGCATGCAATTCCACTTTCTTGAAGATTCCACCAACAAGCAATAACCCACTTTCAAAATTTTAATGCTCCAGTGCCAACTCCAACGAAGAAATAGAGTAAATGAAAGGCTACAAATAACATATTTCCAACGTCTTCACCAAATCTTTATTGAGAAAAATGTCCATGCAATTGGACAAGAAAGTCAAAGCTACCTTAGAATATAAAGCACGAGGGTTGTTCTGAAGCCATTCCCTACCCACAATTATTCTTATAGCATCCTCAACTTGCACACAAGGAATTGTAGAAACCATACCCAACTTTCCTTTGTCGTATGCATTGTCCCTTCTTTTCTCCCAAAAATATTTGGGTAGCATGAAACACCATGAAGACTCCATAATATCATAGTTAAATTGAGAATAGAGAAGAAAGAAATCAAAGCTAGAAATATTTTACAAATGATATGAAGAACATCAAGTTGGTGAAGTATATGTAGAAGTTAGAATGAATATAATGAGTATGACATCAAATACTTACACTTGAAATTTTCAAATTCACTAGTACCACTATCATTGATGTGACAATTAACATTTATTTCAACAATTGAATCCTTAATCATTAATGTCCGTTCAATACTCGGGTCTTTAATTTTTTATGGAAATGAAGGAATATAAAAACTTTTTTTGATTAATACAGGGTGCTACCCCATTTAGCAACCATTTAACTATCAAAAAAATTACATGTGCTTAAAAGTTAAAAGGATCCTTTAGTAGCATAAGCTTTAACACTAGTTAATATTTCTTTAATATTTTTCACCTTGCTATAGTTCCTTCGACGGTTCTAATCGTTCCTTAATATTATTTTGTTGTCGTGACTTTAAGTGATGTAATAAGTAATAAAATCTCAACCATTCATTTCTAAAAATCTAACAGTTCTAGTGTTATTCCAAAGGTTTCAATTCACAAGTCTAGTGCTTCAAATATTTACTTCCAGAATGCAACTACAGTTGTCCATCGAAAATTCATCGAACGGTCATGGTTATATTATTTTGCATTGACATCTGGCTACAGATATGGAGTATCCTTCACACATATTTCCTTCATTACTTTGGTCTGGGGATTCAATTATTTTATAAGGTTGATAATTTATCCTTGTTTGGCCTTTACATCCTTTGTGTAAAATGTTCTTATGTTTTTAAGCCTTAGTCCTACGTTCTTCCTAGGTGGTCCCTCGTTTACAACAAACTTTATGCACGCATATTTCTGCCACTTAATTTCTTCTATCACTCATCACCAAAATCCTTCAACCCATTAGGTTCATTACCGCGATGAGCGATGAGCCTTGATCTTGCCACGGGGTGATCCCACAATAGTGGTTTACAATTTTTGGCCAAACTAGACACTAAAATAATTTTTTTTAACTAAATCTTCACTTTCGGGCACTTATAGCAGCTAAACCATGAGGAATTTGAAGATGATGCAAACTAGAGTTTCGTGAAATTTTTTCTATAGATTCTAAATATATTTTTTTCAAAATTTTTGGAATCATATTGCACTTCTTTTTCCATCTCCCTCGAAAACTAGTTTTTTTCAGAAAACAACATTTTTAAAAAGTGACGCTCACCGTATAATGCATAAATTTTTTTCCATGAAGGATAAAATTCTAATTCTTTCAATTTAGATTCCTAACTCTAATATCTAGTGCTTCCACCTGGTTAGATAGTTTTTTATTGAATATTTTTTCTTTAATCAAGTTTCAAGTTCAAACCAATTATAATTCAGACATAGCACGACCATATAATGTGTAACTTTTTTTGTATATATCGAAATTCAATTTTTTTTTCTTTGTTGGATCAAGGACTTCAATATCTAGTGCACTAATATTTTTATTTTTTTTCTTTAATAATTTTCTATTTTTCCACATGTGCATAACATAGAGCTTGATTTTCAGTGAAAAACCTACATTCACGAGAAATAAAAAATAAATATAATAGTAAAATTAAATTTATTTAAAATTATACTTTTGGGAATCTTATAATAAGGACTACATACTTACAAAAAATAAATTTTAAATGAATTCATTTGATCCCCCAAAAGGTAAATCAAAAGTGGTTTTTTATCAGCATTTTGATAGGTGTAAAGGAGACTCCGTTATAGGTATGGTTTAAAACTAGCAGAGTTCTATCCAAGGGGGTTTGATTTAAGGTAGTTTGATCAAACCCTCTTCAATTGGAATTCTTTAAATGGAACCTTTTAGGGTTTAAATCATTATATTTTCTAAAAATATGTGATTTCAACAAAAATTAGTTCCTTCCAGAAATTGTAAACCAGCTTTGTGGGATCACCCCACGTGTCCACATCTAATGGTTCTAGTGTTATTCTAGAGGTTTCAATTCACAAATCTAGTGCTTCAGAGATTTACTTCCAAAATATAACTACAACCATCCATTGAAAATTCATTGAACGATCATGGTTATATTGATTTGCATTGAAATTTCGCCACTAAATTTTTTTTATTAGTTTGAGATTATGCTAATTAGCCAAAAAAAATTCTTATTCATTTGAAAATAGGTTTACTTCACCAATGAAAAATATTTTTTTGGTTTGAAAAAAAAATTTAATCGCTAATAATTTTTTTTCTCTATTTTGAAAACAGGTTTAATTCGCCAATGAAAATATTTTACTGGTTTGAAAATAGGTTTTAATCGCTAATGAAAATATTTTATTGGTTTAAAAAATGTTACAATTCACTAGGATTTTCCACAGACTTTGAGCGATTAGAAAAGATTCTCCAATTGAGATTATTTTTTTCCCAAAAAAAGAAAAAATTCACCACTAAAATTAATTTTTTTTATTGGGAAGTATACAAGATTCACTAGGATTTTACACCTTCGCCGAGGGGGGGGTTTCTTAAAGTTATCCCTACTGAACAATATGAGCATTAGTAATAATTGACACTGAAGAATATGGAATGTACATAGATTCAACCCTATCCATAAGTTTTGCAATTTCCTTTAATACCCATTTTGTAATTGTCAATCTTTTAAGAATTTATGGACCTCCAGAACATTGAGAAGACAAAACAACTACAACAGAAGCAAAGCAACCGCAACCTGCATATCAGTTAGCAAATAACCAATGGGGAGGTACACTCTATCCACCCTACCATATGGGTCATCAAGCCATGGAGGCTCTCACCAACCCCCGAGCCAAGAGTCTCAACTAGGACCCCTTCAAGAGTATTCACTACACATACAATGAAATTCAACCCAAAATTCTATAAACATAAGATTTTCAACTCAAGTCCCATCACAACACATAGAGAAACACAGATTTTTACATGCACACAAAAGACCCAGAAAGAGCAATATTTACACAACCATATTTTAACAACCTCCCATCTCAACACCATAAGGGTATACAACAACACAAAAAAAGGGTTAAGAAAAGTAACTTACCTCTTTTTTTTTAGACAAGGTAGCCATGAGAATTTTTTTTTGATAGATCTCTCCCTCCATTTTCTTTTTTTAACAGACAGCCCCAAAAACTTCCCCAAGAAGGAAAAATCCCCCTCAAATAGGCTCTAATCTCCTTTTTAACCTTCCCTTAATGTACCCTTCCCCTAGATACTTGAGTCAGGGGTTCAAAAACAGCCTTATAACATTAATTTTCACTTTTTTCATGTTTGAAACTTGGGGTAATAGCTTCCATACTAGATTCCACACCTACCCACCATTTATGACTGTCATATACATTTCCTGACATGAAATAAGTTAGCTAGGGACCTGATTGAGCCTCTTGTTTCACCCATTGGGCATTTACACACTTTTTCCAAATTGTTAGTACTTCATGAAATGAATAATTGAATTGATCTATATTTATATATATGTATTGACAATCAATTTGCTGACTTGAAAATAGTTAACTTTGCATACCTCATTCACACTTGGTTGACACCATTTGAATGTTCATAACTTTGACCTTGAAGCTTAAAATGCACCATCCTTGTCTTTCCAATTAGTATTTTCTATGTTTATCACTTCTAGAAATAAATGCAACATAATGATTTGAATTCGAATCTACTTTGGTGTGTCAACAAATATATTCCAAAATCCTAACTTCTCAATTATGCTTACCTCCATTATTCGCACTTGACTTGATCCTGCTTACAATTTTCTTAGTTAACATGCTCATGATAAACTACATTATAGAATTATCCAACACAACATTTTCATGTCTACCATTCTAATTGAATTTCTTTGTTCATCAAGAGATCAAATATTTGGTCATTGATACATTTTTTTTTAACATAAAAGAAAGCTTATAATACTAAGATGTCATTCATATATATATAATAGAATTTAGGATAAAAGGGTTATGTTTAAGGTGACTATTATCTAAATCTCTAGATTTTTTTATCTTGGTATTGCATCAAAAGTTAAAATAAGCTTGGTCTTGTTGTAAATAAAGTATAATTACTATCTTGATCACATGAAAATAAATGAGTGACTAATGCAAGGATTAAAACACTTATCAATTCCATCTATGCAAGTACACCATCATAATGAGGATAAGAAGTCTTTCTATAATGATATAAATAAAAAATCACCCAATCATAGCATTTCATGTGCTATGATGTCATTCATATGCATACATGTTTAAGAAGGAAATGTATAAGACTTTTTACTAAGAATCTACACATCATTGCTATCACTTGCACAAAATAATCACTTTCTCTAACTACTAGACACTAATTATTTGGCTATTTCTATAGTTGAGTTTATGGGCACACTAAAGCATCATTCAAATATGCAATATTTAATATCATGCTCAATTTCAACAAAAACCTAAATATATGATTTGTCTTCATTTTCTAAGGATTTGGTCTACAATTATGTTTGCATATGTCCACATAGATCATCCTACATGAACACATACAATTACCCTATGCAGTTTACAACATATAACTCCAATCAAAACAAAAATTACATAATCCATCGAATTGACTCATCCAACTATACTAATAGGACTTGCCAAAGGAAGCATGATGATTAGTGACTTATGCATATATGAATGTGCCTTACACTTCATTATGCTAGTGAGATAGTTGCTAACTTGAAAAGCTAGTGAAGTTGTAGTAACATTAAATTAGCTAATGAGGCTTTGTAATCAGTGAGATTTTATCAAGTCAGTGAGGAAATCTTTTCCATGTGGTTTTTTCTCCCTATAAAGGGTTTTCAACTCATAAATCATTGTTTTATGGTGTTGTGGTTCTTATGGTTTTCATGATTCAAGCATTTCGGTTATGTTGTTTCACTTATACACTTTGCAACATTTGAGCTTTCATGTTGTTCAAGAATTTACTTTTGGCTATCACATTTGAATACATTCTAGTAGTTGAACATCCAGTTATAATGAAGGTACAATGTGTTATGGGAAACAATTGAATTGAATTTGCTTATTAAAACACTAATTCACCCCCCTCTCAGTGTTTTTGTACTCCAACATTAAAAAATAATTTTTCTTGCCACAAAAAGAACATGATGTTGTGCACTACCACCAGAACCATAAGTATGTCCTATCTTAACACCACGCACAATATTTTAATTCCATGTGCTACTAGTCATTACCGCACATGCCTTGAACTTCAACAAGTTCATAAACAGACACAAAGAGCCTTTTATCACTTCAAACTTTTTCATGCTGAACATATCCTCCAAAAACTCAAGAATTTAGTAGAACTAGTGTAGACATACTCTCCTCTGAAACCACAAGGTGAAATTGCATTTCTGAAAGAAATGCTAATGATAATTATATTGCCATAGAAATCTCTCTACCCTAAGAACTAAACTGAAACATACTAATATAGACTTTTGGACCACCATTTTCATTAGATAATAGATGCAAGCAAGATATTACAAGAATACAACATTCATATGCACACTCTTTACCAACTGATAATGTATATTTATTGATTTTGCATTCTACCAACATAGATCAAATTGAACCCCTGATATTACTAATATTACTAATAACCTTTGATATCAATGGAAAATTTCAACAGATAGAAGATAAAAAGGATCACAAAAAATGGTTGGTTAAAAAGGAAAAATAAACTATGAAAAAATATAGAAATTGAAATATGGAGCATAAATACTAAAAATAAAATAGAAATACTATAAAAAAATTTGAGGATGTTAAATTATATAGAACAAAGAAGTAGAGAACACAAATGCTAAATTATATGACAAAAACACCAAAATATAATATCTATGCTAAAAGTATTATGGATATTTCATGAACTAGGGCATAGATGCTAAAACACCTACAACCATAGAAAAATAGTGAGAAGACACAAAATACACACAACCCTCCAAAAACATGAATAAATAGGCTAGTGAGAAAAAAAATTCACAATGAGATTGATCAATTAGCTAGGACAAAGAAAGGGTAAATAAGAAGAAGCTACAAATCTAACTTAAATGCACTAAAACTAAGATTAAGATACATTGAAACCTACAAAATAGAGAGTTAGGATTGATATCTACTACCAATGATTTAGAAAAGTTATGGGACCAACAAGGAATGGGGTTATAAGGTCTATCATTTGTTGGATAGTGTAGATGACAATGTGAAAGCAAAAATACTAAAAAATAGTGTATAGACATTGAAAGCTATAGATGACAAGGTTAGGCTCAAATAATAAAATTAAAACCCTAAAAACATAGTTAGTTAAGGTTTTATAGCACAAATTATTATTAAGACATCTTACAAACCCATTGCAATGTAAGGAATTTTATTATTAAGAAAAAATCTAATATAAACAACAAATCCTTATATTACCTCAAGATAACATAAATTATAATTGTGTTTGTACAAAAATAAATAGATTTCCTAAAATGAATGATAAAGGTAATTTATATTGAGATAAATGAGCTTTGTTTAATTAACTAGAAATAAGAAAAGAAGTAAAATTGATCTATATTATTTAATACAAAGACAGATAAAAATTTATCTCTAATTAGAAATAGAAATAGCAATGGAAGAAAACCTAGCACTAGAAATAAGAACTTTCAACCTAGGATGTCAGTGTGTCACATGGATGTCCTTGCACATAATTGTTGGCCTTCCGCAGTCAGTCTAAAAATCTATAGCATGTTCATTGCAAGTAGTGGAAGTATCCTAACCTGCACACAAGAAGAGATGGTTAAAAAATTGTTGGGGGATTTTTAGAATTTTCCCTCAGTCAAACCCTCATTTTGGTCTCCTGGCATCTATGGATATTTAGTGATACTCATCATAAAAAGATACATTTTAAATCGTAACAACCTTAAGAATTCAAAATCATTGATACAAAGATAAAATATTTGATATGGTCTCAACCTTGGTCTACAAGGAAAACCACCAAGTGATTTAGATAGATTTGATAAAATGACAAAAGGATATATTCTAATTCAAAGATTTATTTTATCAAAGAAGAATAATAAAATTAAACAATAGAGAGCATTACTAGTAGCTCAAATCCCATCATGATATTTTGATTGATTTAACAATGAAGAGTTAATTAGGAAGATCGGGATACTGCAAGTATAGAGATCAAAATCATTGAGAAGCTTATCTTTTTGTGTTGCTAAAGTAGCTATAGAAATTTTGGAAAAGTTTCCCCCAAATGATGGAAAGTGAGATAGACTAAAAAATGAGAATCCCCCTCAAATGAGAAAGAGGAATGATTTTGGGAAGGTGCATTAATTTCCCATTCAGGAATTATGACATGTATTATAAACAATCCACATGGAATGTTTGCTAAGTTTAAATTTTGAAAATTCATTAGATGTTAGTGTGTCATGCAAAAATCCACATGTAGTGTTGTATTTAAAAATAATTATATTGATTTTCATATTGCAAGCTAGTAAGACTTTATACATGTTGGTCATGGAGTGAAATATTTGAAATCAAGATATAATATTTTATCATTGATTCACAAATATAAATGAGTTCAAAGCGTAAATTTGAAATTGCACAAGTATGCAATTTTTGACACTACACCCATATTATGTATATATTAAATAAAATAAGATTTAAAAGTAAACATTGAAGCCTCAGTCAAAAAACAAGGTAAAAATGCACTAAATGACAAGAAAATACCTTCAGATACACTAGTTAGTGGAAAAATAGCTCTAAGAAGTTTATAGAAACCAACGAACCTATACAAAAACCAAGTGAGTTATATAGAAAGAAAATAAATGCATAGACAATGGAATAGGATGTGTATATATTGAGACTTGAGATGTAGATGTTAAGATTGAACTTTAGGGGCTGAAAATTGGATCATAGATGTTGAACCTATAAGTTTTTGGCATAATATTGTCATTGATGTCAAAAGGTGTCATTGATGTAAAAGGGTAGATTAGGAGGATCCTAAAGGTCACTTGTGCTCAGAGGACTAGGTTCTAGAAGAGTTGGTGCAATATGATGGAGATAAGAGAATATTTTATAAAATTGCAATGTTGCTAAAAAAGAAGCAAAGTTGTCATGAAATGTTGTCATGATGCTACAGAGGTTACTTCTAGAAGCTAGAGGAGAAATCAGGCTACAAATTTTATCTAGGTTTTTCTAGAGGATTCAATTGGTGTGGTCTGCATGATTAGAAGACATGCAATGTGCTTAGAATTGATTTATTTCTATTCTCTTGTCAACTTAGGGTTCAGAAGATAATTCCTAAGTGTTACTGTCATGGTGATGAATAGTTTTTATGTTTTGATGTTGACTAGATGAAGATAGTAGTAAGTTGCTTAATTTATTACTTAAGTCATTAAAGTCAATATTTTTGGTGGTTCTTAGAAACTTGTCGGTCCCCACCTTGTGTAGAGTCTAAACTAATGTATTGTAAACTTGGTAGAACCTACACAATCCAGAGGTTTATCTGACTGAATAGTCCACTCAACATTGCAAAGACTACATTAAAATTTCAACCCAAGGTTTGTAAACTTGTGATGGTGCAACATTGTATATGCCTTTAGAGACTCAAAAATACCTAGGTTATCCTATTCAAGTTATTCTACTTGCTGGAAATTACAAAATTGCATAACAATAAAAGAAACAAATCAAAACTAATGGTTATGGGTACCTACAGCTTCAACTTTAACAAAATTGTTGCTAATAAGAGATCATTATATCAACTCAAAACTAATCAAAACTAACAAGTTAGCTAATTTAACCACTGGAGTACTGCTAATTAACTGTTACATCCATGTTCATGAACATTCATTAAAAATAATAAAAGTATGAGATTCTAATTATAACTTGCATGCAATTCATGAAGTGATGATAAATAGAAAACAACTATTAAACAAAAATAAATAACTAGCAAATGAAGTGAAGAACAATTACCTTGAGTGGCTTGCTCAAGTGGTTGTTCTCACTTAACTAGAACCAAATCTAACTAACAGATTCTATGCATTCATGTGAAATTGAATTCATTCATTGCATATCATGAAAGATTATGTAAGATCTTCACAGATTGTATTCAATGAAAATCATTCTGAATATCCATCATGTCTTGAAAATTGAAAATAATTGATAATGAAAAACTAAAAAACCAACTAACTTCTCTAAGGACTCAACCATCGGCTATATACAAGCTTGAGGGAATATTATTCTAAGAAAAAATTAACTATAATCATTAACTTCCACTCCTAGATATTAGAGTGTATAGTTAAGATTGAATTGTTCAAACCATAACTGAAAAGAAAGAAGAATCCTAATAGAACTAAAACTCTGTAAAATAGGATTGCATGTAAAACACACAAACATTTGTCAAAATACTATTAGTAAAGGAGTCCTTCTTTCCTAGTGCTTATTAACTTGTTATAGTGATGCACATTCAATCTCCATCAGGTGTTTTTAATTAGTAATTATCACATTTAGCTTAATCTGGAACTCCCCTATTTTTTTGTCCTAGTCTTCCTTTTGTTACAGGTTAAACTTATGACTGCTACATGCTATAGTTCCTTCTTGGTTGCAAAAATATTAATTCACAAAGCATGTACACACTTGACTAACTATCATAATTAAAACATGGAATTCTATCCACATTTCATGAAAACTCACATATAAACCATGCAATACTATTATGTCATAACCATATTTCCATCATTATATTTTAGGTTCAAGTCTACATAATAAGTATGAAAAATTAGTATAATATAGGAGTATTTTCTAGAAGGTATATCTAAAAGTATCTAAAAGTATGCATGAAATTAATAGAAAATAAGCTAATAATTGGACCCATCACTCCCCCCAACTAGAATTTTGCTTGTCCCCAAGAAAAAAACTAGGGACACTAATTGTACTGCAAGTTGATCTACCTCAGGTCCATAACATCATCAACTCCCTAGATCTATTTCAAATAAAAACCTCTATATTCTACAAGTTGATTCATTCTGATATTCCCATCTCTCTCACATTCCTCACCTTTCTCCCTAGTCCAATATGGAACTGGGTAGAGAAACATAGGTGGGTGAAATGTGAGTAGCACCTAATAAATCCCTTTGTCAACACCAATTGTCATGTACCTATGTGCCCTTTGAAGCATGGTGGTGAAATTATACATTAAATGAGGTTCCTTTTTCTATAATTCTAGAGTTAAGTTGTTCCATCTTCTTTGCATGTAACTATAGCATTGTTGTCCCAGACCTACAACTAATTTTTGCATTCTTTCATAATCTTCCTTCCTAAGTTTCATGATTTTATTTCCCATGCCCTTATGATCAATGAGCTTGAACCATTCATCAATGACTACATCAGGATTTTTAGATTCTTTTCTTATGGGAAAAGCAATTAATTTCTCCCTCTCCTCATACTCTTCCATTATTTCACCCCTGAGTTGTTCATTTTTGTAATAGGATGCAAGTTCCCTTACTTGGAGATACCCTATAAACATCATAGGATTCCACTTTGTTTCATCTAGCACCACATAATTGTGTAAATAATATTCACACAACTGATCTTGCTCCTCAGGTGTAGAATCAGAAAAAGTATTAAGAAACTCAAAAATTCTACTCATACCAACTCATTGTTTACTAATTAACCTATTGAATTGAAAGCATAGAAAATATTTCCTGCTAAAACAATGCATATGTCCTTGCTAGTGGTCTACATCTAATGATTTGTATAGCTTTGTCTACTTCTTCCTCCAACTTGACTGTTGATCTGTGTAATTCCATGTCTTTCTTTTCCAGTTCCTTTTCATTCTCTTCAATCAAAATTTCTTTTTCCTTCTTCCATTTTTCCTTTTCCTATGAAAACTCATCAATCACTCTCCATAGCTAATGACCGAGCACTGACAAGGTATTATGGTGAGTTGGAGTTTTGATGGAAGGAGGTTTCTGATCTAGTACAACTAGTTCTCCACCCCTAGTCTTAGTTATGGCTAACTATGCCAATAAATCAAGCTTAGTATTATGATCATATGTTTGCAATTTCTCCTCCATTTATTTTATTTGTATTTCCCTCTCCTTGTCCTTTTGTTCATAGCTTTTTACTAACTCTTCCAAGAGTTTAGTCATGTCCAAGGCTTCTTGGAGCTCCTTCCTAACATATATTTCCTCTATATGCATCTCCTCTTTATCCACAAACTACTAATTATCTTCCCCTTAATAGTCTCCATGAATAGGACTATTTAGGGTTTCTTTTTGTGTTTTCTTAGCAGTAAACATATCTTCTGAATCTGAATTAGAAGGTGTTAACACATATCTTTTCCTTTTCACTAGTATATTTGCATTACCATGGATATCTCCCTTTCTCTCAAAGTCTTTTTCTACTAATGTGACATCTTCCTCCTACTGATCTTTGCTCCTTTCCTCTTCTTCAGGTTTCTCTATATTTCCTCTCATGACACCTTATCTCTTTAATCTACTTAAGAATATAGGTGTAGGTGTCTCTTTCTCAACTTTCTTCTTCTCCTTTTGAGAACCCTTATTCTTCTTTGGAACACCCTCTTTCTTCTTTTGAGTATCCTTCTTCTTTTCCTTTGTTTTAGAGGGTGTAGAGGATGTAGATGTACTACCTCTCCTACTCTTGGGTCTTTGTGATTTTGAAGAAGATAGAATTTCCTCAATTATAGGTGACCTATACTTTGGCTCATTAGGCTCCTCATGCTCACCTTGGCTATGAGTAGGTGAAGTCATAGGTGAGACATGAGGTGTTTCTCTTATAGGTTCATCTTGGGGTTCTACATTCTCAGGTACCATAGGTGCATCCATCAAAATGTTTATATTTGTGCACTCCTTAAAATATTCCCAATTTAATTGTGGGCATTGAATCCTCAAACTTCTTTTTACTAGTAAAGAAATAAAACAATGGTCTAGAAAGGAAGTGTCACTTTTTTTTCTTTGATACTCTAATGCCATCCTTTTCAACAAATTATAAATAAAGCTTGGCACATTTACCAACTTATTGTGCCTAAGGTGACTGAATAGTTTAAAATGTATTGTACATAAGATATTTTTCCTATCATCATAGGTGATATATCTAACAATGTAGGAAGTGTAATTATCCCATAACTAGGGAAGAGAGATTCTCTTTGTACCTTGTGAAGATGAGTCCAAATCCTTCCCTCATTCACAAAATTCCTCTCTAGCTACAACTATATCTCTATGTGCTATAAATTTTTCCCCAGTCCTGGGTAACCTAGTAACTTGTGCTATGGTGACCTTAGCTGCATCCATTGATAGTCCCTTCACCATTTCTTCATCATACTCAAGCATAGTTGCAAACCTTCTTGTCATGTCACTACTGAATTCTATTAGTTTCAAGAAATAATCAAGCTAGCTGACCCTGGTAAAAATGGGTAGAACCATTGCATCTTCTAGAATTTTCTTATGAGTTGATGGCTCCCTTCTGATGGTATCACCTCCCATTATGACTTACTCTTCTCTAATCAATATGTTCAATTTAGTCTTAAAAATTTAGCTCAGTTCACTCCACCACCTTCAAAATCCTTCACCTTCCTACTGTTTCTCATATACCTTTACTTCCATGCCATAACTGCAACTTCCTTTCTTAGTGTCTTCTTAGTTTGAGCTCACAAATAGGTGCTAGGTTTGACTTTGGTTTGGACTTAGCTCAAATTATTTCAAATGGAAATTTGGAAATTGGAAATACCATTAAAAAGTAGGTATAATATTTAGGATGGTTTTGCATGTCGCATCTACCTATTGCATTTGATTTGGGTGACATATTTTGAAAAAAACTAAGTTGTACCCTCCCCCCAACTTAATTGTTGAAGTGACCGAGCACTTCACGTTTGTGATTGGAAAGTGGTTAAAATAAGAAATAATGAAAATTAATTATATGAATAATTCGCATGGATGAGTCACTATGTAATACATAATGAAAGTTTAAAGAATGTTATGCTAATCATGATAGTGTACCTTTAATACCGACCAAAAGAGATAACTATGCGCCACACATGTAAATTGAAAAGAATGTATCTGGATTTTGATTTTATGTGATGGAAAATAGCTGCAAGCTAATGAATTGTGAGGTGGAAAATGCAAATTGATGGAACAGATTAGACGGATAGTAGTTAGTGATGTGACAACTCAAACATTTGAATTTTGAGTTGGTAGCTAGAAATTATAAAAATGTGTTGTAGGTACTTATTGTGAAGAAATGGATACTACATATGAGTATTTTGAAATGAATGCATGTGAACTTGTAGCTAATATGGCACCAATTGATTCAAATTTTTCTTTTCTACTGCCTAACGACACTATGGGTACCTATAGTGTCATGACCCATTCTAAATGTTGACAAATATGAAGCTATAGGTTCCTACAACATCAAGACCCTCTCTGAATGTGTAAATAAAAATAGATCCCTCATCATTATAACTAAGTTGTGTGAGCTTGTGAAATAAAATGATAAATTAATCTCGATTGATTTTAGGGATTGAGCTGTGTAGCTCAATCACGGGATCACTTGAATTGCCCAGTATATCATGTGCTAGTGAAAAATCACTAGTGGTGCCTAAACTTGTATCTGGATCATTGTGAGCATCGCATTACTAAAACGGGGAGAATATAAAATCATATTTTTGTAATGGCTTCTTAGATAGATTCAATCTGTGGCCATTAACCAAAAGAGAAAACTTGACTGCATCAATGGTGTGTAATTTAACTACCCCATTAGGATATACTTGAATAACATCATAGGGTCCCAACCACCTAGATTGGATTTTCCCTTTGAATTCTTTGTACCTTGAATCATATAATAATGCCTAGTACCCTACATTAAACTCCTTTGTTTTAATATACTAGTCATGCCACTTCATCCCAAATGTTGTTGTACTACCTTAGTGTGATGGATTGATTCCATCCTAATCTCATCCAATCCATTTAAATTATGCAGTCTCTCCTTTTGAGCTTCAGTTAGGTCCATTTCCAATTCCACTACTTTCCTTAATATTTTATATTCAAACTCAATTGGAAGGATTGTTGTTTTACCATACACTACCTCATAGGGTGTAAAGTTGATTGTTGTTTTCCAGGTTGTTCTATATGCCTAGACTGCTTCTAGTAACCTTGCAACCCAATCTTTCCTATGTAGCTGCACTGTCTTGGTGAGAATACTTTCAATTTCTCTATTAGTAACTTCCACCTAACCATTAGCCTAAGGGTGGTGCGATGTTGACTTCTTATGTCTAATTTGATATTCTTCAACCAATTTGGTGATGAGGTCACAAGTAAATTGTTGACCTTGATCAATGACTATTTATCTAGGTACTTCATACCTGGTAAATATATCCTCATACAAGAATTTATCCACATTTCCATTTTGTGGAAATTGTAAGGCCTTTACTTCTACCCACTTAGTCAAGGAATCAATGAAAACAAGAATGTATTCCTTGTTGGTAGTAGGTGAGATTGGTCCAATAAATTCTAGACCTGATCTATCAAAAGTAATTAGTGTTAACAGAGGCTACAATGGCATTTCATCACTCCTTGTTGGTTTACCCATCCTCTAGCACCTATCATAGCTCCTTGTGTATTTGATAGAATCCTTATGCAAAGTTGGCCAATAATAGCCAGTTGTGAGGATCTTAAATGATGTTCTTTTTGCTACAAAGTGACCTCCACATGGCTCATCATGGAAAGCCTTCATAATATCAAATATTGCATCTTCCCTTATGCACATTCTCATGATTTTGTCAGGGCCAGTGTAAAACAAGTAACCTGATATCCAAGAGTATGGAAAAAATTTATGTACCAACTATATCTTTTCCCTTGGAGAAAAATATGTTGGAATCTTCCTTGTTACTAAATAATTGGCAATATTAGCATACTAGGGTATATGTACATTTAGAGAAAATAAATGTTCATCTAGAAATGAATCATCCACCACTCATTCAGTTGATTGTGTTGGCAATCTTGACAGAAATTTTGCCACTACATTAGCTTTATTAGGTTTTTCCACTATTGTAATATCAAACTCTTGTAGGAGTAACCATCTAACCAATCTTCCTCCTACTATAGGTTTTTTTATAAGGTATATGATGGCAATGTGGTTTGTATGAATAAAAAACAAATAACTAGTAATGTAATGCCTGGATTTATTGATGGAAAATACTACCACTAGCATCTCCTTTTATGTAACAGTATAGTTTAGCTTTTCTCCTTGAAGATTCTTGCTGATGTAGTATATTGCATATTCTTTTTTACCCTCTTTTTGACCCAAAATTGCTCCAATGGAAAAATCTGAAGCATCTGTATGTATATGAAAATGTAAGGTCTAATTTGGGCCCCTCAAAATAGGTGCTTAAATCAAGGCTTTCTTCAACTCTTCAAAGGAGTGTTGGCACTCTAATGTCCACACAAATTCAATGTCCTTACTCAACAAAAAAAATAATGGTGCAACAATCTTACTAAAGTCTTTAATAAATCGCCTATAGTAGCTTGCATGGCCAAGGAAACTTTTGATATCTCTTTCCTTTTGTGGAATAGGTAATGTAGAAATAATTTCTATTTTATGTGGATCAACCTGAATCCTTGCACTAGATATAAAGTTCCCTAATACAATGCCTTATTTCATCATCATAAATCACTTTTCATTGTTGAGTGACAGGTTATGTTCTTTGCATCTTTTCAATAACTTTTCTAGATTGTTGAGGGCTTCTTCATAATTCTCTCTATATGTGGTGAAATCATCCATATATATTTCCATACAGTCATGAGCATAATCAAAAAATATGTTGAGCATTTCCCTTTGAAAGGTAGTTGGAGCATTTGCATAAACCAAATGGCATAACATAGTAGGCATAAGTACCCCAAGGAAATGTGAATGTGGTTTTGTCTTGATCTTCTAGAGCAATTTTTATCTAGTTGTATCCACTCAAACCATTTAGGAATGAAAAATACTTCTTCCCAGCTAGAGAATCAAGCACTTGATCTATGAATGGCAATGGGAAGTGGCCTTTCCTAGTGGTTGTATTCAATTCCCTGTAATCTACACAAAATTTCCATTTCCCACCTTTCTTAAGGATAATTACCAAAGGTGAGACCCATTCACTATCAGATATAGGATAGATAAAACCTACATCAAGGAGTTTTTGAAGTTCATCTTTGACTATATCTCTCAAAGCTAGATTCATATGTCTCTGAGGCTATCGAATGGGTCTATAACCATCATTGATATAAATCATGTTCATACATAAGTCAGGATCTATGCCTTTCATATCATGGCAGTCCCATGCATATGTTGTTGAGTGTGCTTGCAACACTGTGTGCAAGGAATTCTATTGTTCTTTTGTCAATGCATTGTTTATGTTCAACATTTTTCTAGCATGAATTCTAATTCCTTGGATGATTCTTTCACAAATAAGAGGTGAAGGCTTGGAATGATTGGTACACACTATTGTGGTAAAAAGGAGTGAAAGATATGGGATATTTATTTTGAGGAATTGGTGGGTATAATAATTTGCAAGGAGTCTTGTAGGCATGTGAGACAGTCTTGTTGTTGTGAGCTCCTATCATAGTCATTCTAGATTTTGTGAGAAATGAGCTCATCTTCATCCCAGTCATCCAATAAGGGGTTGTGTTCTATCATAATCAATGTTTGTAGAGAAGAGCTATCTTCCTCATCCAGAGTGGGCCAGATAGTTTGCTCAAGATTAGCATAAGGTTGGGCTAGAGGATAGAGGACCAATTTCTTGGTCATTGTCCCATTAGATATTATCATATTGCTAGACCTACAGCCTATGAATGCATCAACTATAGATAACCATGGTCTACCTAGGATGAGTGGGTATCCTGCAAGATTAACCTTTGGCTATAAAACTATGAAATCAATAGGATATTCCCAAGAATCTATTGCAATAACTAAATATATTCAATGACACCTTTAGGCTTGACTGTTGACCTATCAGCTAGCTATAAAACAATTTGTGTAGGCCTAAGGTTGGCTAACTGAAGTAACCACATTTTTTCTTTAGTCATAACATTGATTATTGCCCCCAAGTCTATCAAAGTGTTCTTAATAAGGGTCCCATTAATTTTTATGTTCACTCTACCAAGGTCTGTGTACTTAGGGATAGTTATGTTCCCTAACATGATATCTACAAGGTTTCCTAGAACATGTATTATCTGTGGATCCTTTCTTTTCTTTCTTGGTTTCTTAAGACATAGGTCCTTGACATTTTTAGTATAAATAGGGATGTCTTTGATAGCTTGGATGAGTGGAATCTTGATGCTCACATCTTTTAGTTGACCCAAGAGGTTTGTCTCAACTTGTGTTTGATTATTTTGAATAGCTAAGTGTGTAGGAAAAAGAGGCTTTGGACTTGAGGTAGTTTGGTGTACCTGATTTGACTCAAGTTCCAAAGGTATTTTTCCTGAAGCTTTAATTGTAGGTTCATCATCTTCCATCTTAGTAATTTGAGGGGATCAAGGTATAGCAAGTTGTTTTCCTGATTTGAGGTGGACATCACTCACCTCTACCCCATAAGTGGGTAACTGCAAAGCTTCATTATTATAAGCCCATTGAACATGCTTGTTGTTAGGGTTAGGTGCAAGTTGGGTAGGTATTTGTGGTGGCTTAGGTGGTTGGGATGCCAGATATGATGGATGTATAATAGCTTGTTGTTATTGTGGAGGTGGAAGCATAGGCTGTTGATAGTTCAAGTTTTTATACTGCCACTGTTGACCTTTTTCCATTGAGGTTGTCACTAATTCTATTGTATTGGCCATTGGGGATTATAATTGGAACCCTAGAAATTATGTTGTGGCCAAGGATTTGTCTATTGTTGGTTTTGTGAATGGTTGATCTAGACCTATTCAAACATTGAAAAACAACACAATGTTAGTCAATAAACACATCTAAAACAATCATTCCCCATGCAATTCATTTAAATGAAATGAACAAGAAAACAAGATAGAATATAAAAAGAAATCTATTGAAATCTAATAAAACTAATTCAAAACATTCAAACTAGCATCCCATGGGGGAATCGGTGCTTCTTTGATGTGGAAAGAAGCCCTTTCCCAATTCCTTGCAAAGCTTTGATGATGATGATAACTATGTGCTCTTTGATTCAAAATGTTGATAACCTTGCTATGATTGATGAAACTCTATGAAAACTTTGATGCAATATGGATGATATTGATGATAATAGTGGATTCAAATGAGCATAGAGATTATACATGGATTGTCGATGATCAAACAAATAGAGAAGGCCTCTATTTATAATGGAGAAGGATGGAGGAATGCAAAATGAGATGAATGTGGGATTAAAGATCAACAAATAACAAAATGCCACTTGTCAACATGTGAATGGAGAGAGGTGGAGCACATTTTGATGAATGTGCACATAAATGCTATTAGGTGGAGATTTGAAATTCAAAAGTTAGCTTGTGGAGGAAGATGTGGAAGAGGAGTTATTGCCACTTGGATCAAGAAAAAGGACATGTAAGAGGCCTTTAATGCCTTGTTGGATGGACAAGTCCTTTGGGAGGGAATTTTCAAACTTGAGGAATATTCCAACTTGATCCCCTTTTGAATGAAAATACGAGATTTAATAAATCAATTAAATTGATTTTCATGTGCAAGTTGCAAAATCTAGAGGATTTGATGGATTAGTGTTAGGATTAACCATGATTTTATTAATTTAAGCGAATATTAGCTAATTTGACATTTTGACTTAGATTTTTGGATTTAAATAAATCAAAATGAGAGGAATAATGAATATTAGCTTTAATTAAATAGAGTTGGATTTATTTAATTAAAAGGGGATGATGTTAGACTTAAATCAAATAAAGATTAGTTTATTTAGTTTAAAGGAGATGAAATATGATTTAATCAAATAAAGTGATTTATTTAATTAAAAGAGGAACATTAGGATTAATTAAACAAAATGATTTATTTAATTAAAAGATGAAATATGATGAATTTAATCAAATAGGGGATTCAATTAAATGGTTAGTAAAGAGATGATTTAGGATGAATTGGTGTTAGTAAATTAGGATCAGGTGTGCGAGATCAATCAATATAATTTACATGTCCACATTTTCCCCCTCTTTGAAGTAATGTACCTATTGTGCTAGTTCAAAGAATAACCTTGCCGAGATCAAAATTAAAAAAAAAAATTGATTTTTTTTGAATGCCCTAGCGGAGAGGAGTATACTGGTACACTGCCCTCTCGAGAGATTAAGCGAAAAGTTTGATTTGAGGGTCAATCTCATGACAAAGAGGTTCAAGATGGATGTATGGATGGTTATGATGATGATGCAAATGAGATGGTTTTAAGATGTTGAGAATAACAAATCTATATTATCCTAAACATCTTAAATGATGATGTAATGCATGTGAGATGGATGATGTGATATGCTATGATTGTGAGATGTATGTATGCTAATGGTTTGTGGATGCATGATGGGTGAATTGGTGATGTTTGATTAACTGTCACGGTACCATGTTAGCACAAAGAGAAGAAAGAAGAAATGAGATGATGAAAAAGAGGATCCAATAAGTCCATGATCTACGAGACTTTATTAGAGATGATGATAATGATGATGATGCTTTGCTTATCAGGAATTGGGATTTTAAAAGGGCTTACTTACCTTATGTTTGATAACACACATAGATATGATGCATCAAGGTATAAAGAACCAAGATGGCGTTGTACCTAGTGTGATGGAATTTGAATGGACAATCAGATAGAAGTACTCTTGTTCACACCTGACATATGGAACCTCATTTTGAATGTAGTTTAGATATTCCAAACATCTCAGACCAAAACATAGAAAGGAAAGCCTTCCTATGTGGTCAACAAGACACCTAAAACACCCCCCCTACCGATCGAACAAAGTAGGCATGACCAAGGTTATATTACAAGACCATCCAACAAGCACAACAGATAAAAGATAATGATCATTGCCCCATTCCTTTCTCTCTAAATCCCTTTGTTGGGACATCATCGAGAGGTCATTGGAATGAGTGCAATAAGATAAGTCAAAAAGACAAAGATCAAGTAGACAAACAAGCTAATGTTTGTCATACCTCTAGCCAAGACTAAACTATGGTGATGCCTGATGTTGATGTCCATTGTCAGAAGGATGCATCTTAGGACATGATGTTATCAGATGATTTGGGGATTGAATGGATGATGGGATATTAGTACCAAGAGTTTACCAACTTGTTTACCTACTGACCTAAGCTTAAGACCCTTGACGTTTGAGTTTCCACTTGTTACCTGCTAGACTTGCTTTCGATTGTTTCACCAAAGGTTAGGGTGATGGTGATTTATTATGAGCGGATATTAATTTTGGATGATCGTGAAATGGGATGGATGGATTTTTTCAAATATTTGGATGTTTTTGATGTTTTTGAAATGTTTTGAAGTTGTTTTTGGTATTTTCAAGATGCTTTACAAATGTTTTGACTATCAAATTTTCCAATGTTTTTGGGTATTATGAGATTTTATGAATGTTTTTGGATTTTGTATCTCGGGGGGCCAACAATGATGGCCTTGCATACATTTAAGCTCAGAGACAATGTAGTTGAGATACCATGTTTTTGACATTTTTCAATTTTTGACTTATTTTTGGATTTTGATATCTTTTGGATGTTTTTAGATTTTCACATGATTTTGATGATATGGACATGTGTGATGATATCAGTGCCTTGTTTTGGAATTTTTTTGAAAACCAAGCTAAGGCTAATTGATTGGATCGATGGATTGATGATGATAACATTGTTGAGGATACACAACAATGCAAGGATAGTGTTAAGCAACACAAGTATTGGGAAGGATATCCCGAGATGATGAGGGATTGATTAGATTTGATTGATGGATTGATGATGATAACATTGTTGAGGATACACAACAATGCAAGGATAGTGTTAAGAAACATGAGGATTGGGAAGGATATCTCGAGATGATGGATTGATTGGATTTGATTGATCAGGTTTTTGAAGCTTGATTTTGGAACAAAATTGTTTTGAATGATTTGATGTGACGTTGAAGCATGCGTTAGATGTGACTGATATTGACTATTTGGATTGATGTTCGATGAAAGATAAAGATTGATAAGGAACATCCTCTTGTCAAAATATGCCATGGGCTAGTGATTTGGATATTTTGGCCCACAAATTCTTTGACCAATTAAATCCACATTTTCCAATGCCTAGATCACCACATAAGTTGTAGGATATAGATCAAGAATTATTCCCGAAGCGAGATGTAAATATCTACCCCCAATATCTAGCAATGTATGGAATGCCATGGGTGGTTGCTTGGATAGGTGTGTGGATGGATGGATATGGTAAGCATGCAAAGAATGCCAAGGATTATCTTGTGATAAGATAAGGTGTTCAAATAGAGGAATGCTTTACTGGATAATGATTTAGGGCTCAGATAATGTTGGGTATGATAGGATCAATGAAAAATGACCCATGTCAAGATGTTTACCACAAGCAAGTGTAAAGTATGCACCAAAATTTTTATCAAGATAATTTGGAAGATGGATGTAGATGGATGAAAATGGATTGGATAAATGGTTTATGGATGAATGAATTTATTATGGATAAGATGGATGGAATGTTGGATTTATTATGGATGGGATGAGATGCTTCCACCTGAACTAGCACCTGTAGATGCTCGATTCTACACATAATGCCTGTTTTCCAGGTTTTCATCATGGTACTTAGCCAAAGTGCCACCGTAGTGGTTTTCACTAGAGGATGATTTTTTTCTTTATTGTTTTCAATCCTTTTTTTATTTTTTTGGATTTTCATATTTTTTTATTTTTTTGTATTTCTCTATGAAAGATTTTTAAGCTCATGTTGAATCACCCGGTGGTGTTGATGTAGATGTTTTTGTCATAATGTGCCATCAATATCCTACCTGAAGAAGTTGTTTTTCCAAGATACGTTCACTTGAATACAACTTTTGAGATTCTTGATCTACTTTGTTGATATCAGAGTTAACTTTGTCTTTGTGCGCATATCACAATAGGATGCCTTCTAAATCCTTATGATGAAGGGTGGATGTCAATACACAGTCAATGTAAGAATTGAATATCATGTGTGGAGGCGTGGATGGTGTTGTGTGTTTAGGAATAGGAGATGGATTGGTTGATAGTTTAGAACCTTTGACTCTACAAACTTGGGAAGATGAGCAATAATGGGTGGACACGAAAGTGTGCATGTAATTAGGACCAACTACTTGATATACTTTGTATGTTGCTTGAAAAGCCTGCTTTTTCTTTTGTGGACATCTTTGATGGATATTTTTCCCTTCTTTATTTTTCCCCATAGTTTCTTTAACTAATGGAGTTTGATAGGGATAATCTTTCTTTGGTATCCACTTGTATTTGATTTGTCCATTATGCTTCCCAACGTCTTTTCCTTTGATAATTTTCTTTGTACTTTGATTCAAATCCTTCTTTTGATGTTGGTCCCAGTTTGTGAATAGGGTGATGGGTGGATGAAGATCCATGATGTGGTTGGTTGTAGTATTGGCATTGATTTCATCATAAGGGTTCTTCATGCTTCCTATGTTGAAGTTTACTTGAGATGAAGTTTCCCCCAATATTAAGCAACCAAGACCTTGATGCTTAGGATTGCCAATAATCTACACTAGTTCTAGGATACCCTGTTCATGTAGGCCTAATCCTCTGCCCTAATAATTCATCTGTTGAAACATTTTATTTGCAATAGGATATTATTTACCTTGTAAGTAAGGTGCTAATCCTTCTCTACTTTGTTGTGGATCTTCAAAGGTGATAGCTTCTTCATTGATAAGATAGCTTGCCCTAAAAAAGGTAAGTGATCCAAGTTTATAAGTGATAGGATCCTCGATAAGTGGGATAACTTCCTGATTCATATATTTGGCTTGATCTTGTGGAATATCAGATTTTAATGCTTCTTCAAGAGGTGTTGATTATTCACTATCTATGTAGAAGTCTTCCTCATGATTCATTTTTTATATCCCTTCATAGGATGTTTCTGATTCACAACTTCTATAGAAGCCTTCTTCATGACCCATTTCTAACATGTCTCTAGATTTTTCTATATCTTGATCATGTGTAAAAATGTTAAGAGTAGGAGACTCTTGTTCCTTGGTAATGATATCAAGAGTATCAGACTCTTTTTCTGAATGAAGATCATCTACATATCCACTAGGAGTAAGCATCTCATGGGTAGATGGAGGAATATGTGCTATATAGATATGATCATCATTTGTGACATCTTGCATAGATAAGAGAGTTTACATTAGATCATTGCAGTATCTTGGAGATACGAATTCTTGATCTTGATTAATTTTGGAATTGCTTTTGACATGCTTTGGATCAATTTCTTGACATGGGTCAGTTTCAAAGGATGGATTTCTTACAAAGGGTTCTTGGATGTCTTCATTAGCATGGAAAATGGCTCAATATCCTCTTGATCTTTGAGTGGACTTGGATCAAATGTTGAGTTGAGGATTCCTTTAGTATCTATAACCATGAGGTCAAAGGATTTCAATATGTCTTGGAAAGGACCATTGCTAGACTTTGGTGAAAGATGTTGATCATGCTTTGGAATAAATTCTTGAGATATGTCCTCTAACTCATTGGGTGATGTAGAGACATTTTCAACATGATCATTGGTCGATGGATCATGGATTATGTCAATAGGATCAAATAATTCTAACACTCCTTGAAATAGATCATTGTCAAATATTGTTGAGGGATTTTGATCGTGACTAAAAAGTGACTCTATATGCATGTTGACTTGATCATTGGATGGGGTAGAAACATCTTCAAGGTGCTCATTTATGGATAGATCTTGATCATTGTTTTCAAAAAGTGTGGTGGAGATATTTTCAATGCTATCACTAGTGGTTGAATCTTCATTGTTGTCCTCAATAGTTATTTTTTTTTATCAATAAGGTCTTGGATGATATTTTTTAGTCGAATACAATTTGATGTTGTGTTTCCCTTTATTTTGTGAAAATCACAAAGGTGTTTCTCGTTATACCCTAGTGGTTTAACTTGAGGCTCTTGATAATTTTCATATATGGGGATTTTTATGAGATTTTCTTGTACCAACTGTTGCATGACTGATTTGATTGGTCCCCCAAGTGGTGTGTATTTTTTTTGTTACCTTGTGAGATTTGTACTTTAAATTGACCTTGCGGTGATTGATTTTGGAGATGTGGTGATTGATCTTCGAGATGTGGAGGTTGGGTTTGTTGTTGATGTTGTTGTTCTTGATATCCAACCTCTTGACATTGGAGATATTGGTCTTGATGTGGTTGTGGACACAACTCAATGCTTTGATGAAATGGTTTAACCAATGGAAGAGTGTATTGATTTTGGGATGGAGATGTATCTTGGTGAAATGAATCAACTATTTTGGTAAGTGTAGCAATTTGATCTTGATTTTGATCTTGACACCCTTGATATAGTTGATTTGGTTTTTTTTCAAGAAGATTTGGAATGTATACTTGTGGTGTTTGTATGGGATCATGGACAAATTGACTTTGGACAATGTTCTAATTTGGGATGATGTTTAGATTTGGCATGATAGGTTGAAATTGAACATTGTTGTGGTTGGGAATCACATTGCTTTGATTTAGGTAACTTTCATTTTGCATGGTGTTACCTTGACTTGGATCAATACATGGAGTCGTTAACATTTTGTTTGGACTT
The DNA here is from genome assembly GCA_007258455.2 of Sequoia sempervirens. Lineage (NCBI taxonomy): Eukaryota > Viridiplantae > Streptophyta > Pinopsida > Cupressales > Cupressaceae > Sequoia > Sequoia sempervirens. The sequence continues at coordinate 547,280,325 of VDFB02047230.1, forward strand.
TGAACAACATTTTTATGATTCACAAACATATCTATCCCAAAGATTACCAAGTGTGGATTTGAAATGTTCATGTTTGGTAAAGTTGTACTTGGTATATTCACATTTGGAATGTATGGATTTGGTGGGATACTTTTGTTTTGTTGAAGACTCATTCATTGATTGTTTGGTTGATAGATTTATAGGTTTGGACTTTGATTTAAATCTACCATAGGGAAAGGTGTTCCAAAATTTAGATTGGGCATACTTACATTTGTTGTACCATAGAGGTTTGTAGGAGATAATGATCCCATGTATGGATTGTATAAATGTAAGTTTTGATAATCAATTAGCATTGTAAGGCTTTGATAGTTTGGTTGGTTTAGACCGCTCATGATGTATGAATCAAGTTTATATTCCTTGTCCTTCTTGTGTTTTGACCTTGTTGACCTCTAATGGATTTAGGACCAATGATGAGATGAAGGATGAAAGGGGTGAATGATATGGGTGCTGAAATTTTAGGAACCTTGGAGGGATACTAGACTTTAGGAGTTTTGGATTTTTTATTTTGGATTTGATTTGGATAATGGACTTATAAACCCCAAGATATTGGATGTTATCTTGGAATGAACTTGTCCACAAGGTGATAATTTAACCAAGAGTATGAAGAAGGATGCATCTACACACACTTAGTCAAACAAGATGATTTTGATTTAAAGGATTTTCCAAAAGTCTAGTATGAAAGATTTTTCCAATATTTCTAAGAGTTGTTTGTGAGATGGGATTTGATTGATGTTTGAGATGAATAAAATGATTGGTTGTTTTGATCCTAAATGAACCTAAGAGAGACTTGTTTACAAGACCAAGGTTTTGAATAACATGCTTTTCCCTAAGAGTACTTCAAACCAAAAGATCAATGTTTGCTCAAAAGACCATAAGACAACATATAAACAAGCACATGTGTGGGGTTCAATTGATTTTATCTTGATTAATGAATTGATTTTACCACAAACACTTTCTTGCTTTAGATTTTCAAACTAAATGTCTAATGTCCTACTTTCTTTTCATCCCATAAATTCCATTATGTGGAAATTGAGAAAATCAAGGCATTAGTTCCCTAATGTTGACTTTAGAGAGAAAATTGAGATATAAATCCAAATACTTAGAAGCCTCTAAGGATGAAATCCTTAGGAAAAGCAGTAGCACTTAGATTTTTTCATTTGAAGGTATTTGATTCTTCTAAAGGTTTGAAATTTGATGTCCTTGTTGAATGTTTGTTTTCAAGATTTTGGATCCAAGCAATGTATTTAACTGACTCAAATATTGCACAATCCTAGGATGGAAAAGAAAATATTTGTTGAATTCGTACTTGGATAAATCTAGTTGCGCTTATTTAGAGTGGATGACTAGAAGCTTGACTACACTAGCTCCCCTCCATGACACTCACTTCTACGGGTCAACCAAGCTTCAGTTCTCATGAATCTCCCATGAAAAAAAATTCATCTCTACAGAGAACCGCAAGTATGTGGGACAACTCTAGAGGTCCGACCTCTTGACACCAACAAATATTGGGATTTTGGATTCTAAACAGAGGTTCATAGTAAGGGAATCCAGTTTAGGGGGTGCAATGATAAACTCCTTGTGAGAGATCTCCCAACCCTTAAAACAAGGGCTTTACGCATCATAAAGATGTCGGGGAGAGTTATCATGCACCACTTCCCATTGTTTACAATTTTCATCACAACCACAAATTTATATAGCAGTTTGGAAGAGCTTCTCTTATGCTCGTTACCGTTTGGGTCATTCCCTTAGGGTGAGTACTTTTTCCCACCAAGGAAAGCCCTCTAAAGGTAAAAAAAAGTGATTAAATACATTCATAGTTTGATCAATCTTTGTTTGCATGAACAAAGAGAGAACACACGCAATATACTTACACTCACAAGATTTTGTTCAATTTTAAAAGCCCAAATTGAAGTGTGGAGGCAATCTTTTAGACAACCTAATATCACAAAAATACTTTTGATTCTCAAGATCATTATGAAGCATGAGAGAAGTGCATATGACCTTAAATGATATTAGTTTGTAGAAAAGATTACAAAACAAGATAAGCGCATGTTCATTTTAACTTCAAAAGCAATAATGGGTTCCTTTTATAGCACCAAGATGAAATGTGAAGTTGTTTTGTTCAATTCTTAAAAACCTAAAACCAAATCTAATGAGTTTCTAATGTTTGTTTTAACCCTTTTATTGTTCTTTTTAAATCCCAAAAGAAATTTATTTGAGTCCTAAGACTTGAAGATAACAAAGCCTTAAGAATGGGATTACAATTGCTCCCAAAGTGTTTAAAAACACTTGTTACAATCATGTGATAATGATTTTTATTTCACTTCCATGCTCCATGATCTTTTAAAACCTACAATTCAAGCTCCAAATTTTAGATGAAATCAAGAAACAAGAAGATATGAGGGTTAGATAAATGATTAAGCATAAAAACCCTAAAATTTAGACCAAGTTTCATTGTGATTTGACATTAGCTGAAAATTTGAAAATTTTAACTCTATCAAAGTTAAGAAAAACCTACACCATTAATAGCTTATGAAATTCTACCTAATTTCAAAAAAAAAAGCTCTGAAAAAAACCAAAATATGACCAAGGTATGGCCATTTTAAGATTAAGTGAAAAAACAAGAAAGCAAAGGCGTAGCCATTTGAAACACAAAAGAAGCGATGCTATTTGAGTGCAAACAACAATGCTGGAATGATAGCGGTGATGTTTGAGGATTTGAGTAGCGCTTTGGTGAAACAAGTGTCTCTCTGTGGAAAAATGGAAACTGCATATGCGTCGCTATTTCCTCCAGTGGCATTGTTTGACCTAGAAAGACAAAAAACAAAAAAAATGATGGAAATGGCCAAAAAAATGTGTTAATTTTGAGATTTATGCCCTCATTCTAGTACCAAAATGTGAATGCATGATCTAGACCTACTCAAACATGATCAAACAATCCAATGTTAGTCAATAAACACATCTAAAATAATCATTCCCCATGCAATTCATTTAAATGCAATGAACAAGAAAACAAGATAGAATATCAAAAGAAATCTATTGAAAGCTAAGAAAACTTATTTAAAACATTCAAACCAGCATCCCATGGGGGAATTGGTGCTTCTTTGATGTGGAAAGAAGTCCTTTCCCAATTCCTTACAAATCTTTGATGATGATGATGATGATTGTGTGCTCCTTGATTCAAAATGTTGATAACCTTGCTATGATTGATGAAACTCTATGAAAATTTTGATGCAATATGGATGATATTGATAATAATGGTGGATTCAAATGAGCATAGTGATTTTACATGGATTGTGGATGATCAAACAAATAGAGAAGGCCTCTATTTATAATGGAGAAGGATGAAGGAATGCCAAATGGGATGAATGTGGGACTAAAGATCAATCAGTAACAAAATACCACTTGTCAACATGTGAATGGAGAGAGGTGGAGCACATTTTGATGAATGTGCACATAAATTCTATTAGGTGGAGATTTGAAATTCAAAAGTTAGCTTGTGGAGGAAGATGTGGAAGAGGAGTTATTGCCACTTGGCTCAAGAAAAAGGACATGTAAGAGGCCTTTAATGCCTTGTTGGATGGACAACAAACTTGAGGAATATTCCAACTTGATCCCCTTTTGAATGAAAATACGAGATTTAATAAATCAATTAAATTGATTTTCATGTGCAAGTTGTAAAATCTAGAGGATTTGATGGATTAGTGTTAGGATTAACCATGATTTGATTAATTTAAGTGAAGATTAGCTGATTTGACATTTTGAATTAGATTTTTGGATTTAAACAAATCAAAATGAGAGGAAAAATGAATATTATATTTAATTAAATAGATTTGGATTTATTTAATTAAAAGGGGATGATGTTGGACTTAAATCAAATAAAGTGATTTATTTAATTAAAAGAGGAACATTAGGATTAATTAAAAAAAAGTATTTATTTATACTTAATAGAAGATAATGATTTAGTTAGATAAAAATGATTTATTTAATTAAAAGATGAAATATGATGAATTTAATCAAATAAGGTTTATTCAATTAAATGGTTGGTAAAGAGATGATTTAGGATGAACTGGTGTTAGTAAATCAAGATCAGGTGTGCGAGATCAATCAGTATAATTTGCGTGTCTACAGGTTCCAATTTTGCTAGGGCTATGGCCATTGTTGAGGGTTTTCCCATGGATTTTGGTTTGCTAGCCAAGGCTAAGAATTTCAAGGAAAAATGTTTTGATTTCCAATGGGAAAGGATGAATTGAAGCTAAGAGGGTCTTATGGAATACCTTATCTTTTCTTCCATGGAATTCTTGAGCTATATAAAAGAGTTTTCCATCCTCCCCTTCAAGTGGCTGGAAATCAGGTTTGTCAACTTTATCTTGTTAGATACTAGCCACCCTTTTGCATTTACAATTTTCTTTCCTTTTTCCTACAACTTGTACAGTATTCAGTGAGCATGGCCTTAGCTTCCTCCTCCTTTTTATTGATGTGGAGAGTATCCAACTGACTTGCTAAGTGGTTGATAATGTCCTCCTTCATGTTGGGCACCAAGTTGCTTAACTCTATTTTGAAACCCATGTAGATGATTTGGTAATAGTAGATGTCCTATCTCCTCTTGGCCTTTTAGTGAAGGTCATGGAATAATTCTTGTAGACCTTATAGATGTCTTGAAATAGTATCTAAGAGATATCTCCTTGTCCAATGAGGTTTAGGGAATCCATACAGTCATCATTGACTCCCCTCAAAAATACTAACTTGAGGGACTCTTCAAACAACTTGTTCTATGGGTTTTTCTTCAAGGAAAACTAAAATCTCTCCACATAATATTCTAGTGGTTCATCCTCCATCTATGACATTCTAAAAATTCCCTCCTTCCTCCTATCACATCCACTACACTAGTCTTGGTACCTTTATAGGAGCAATGTCTTCATGGTATCCCAATCAGGAACAACATCCCTACCTAATCCCATGAAATATTTTAGGGTTACATATTTTAGAGTGGCAGGGAAGAGCTTAGGCATATGAGCATTAGAAGTATAGTCATAACTTCTACACAGGATATCAAATTCAAATAGAAATGTATCTAGGTCTTCAGTCATTAACCCATAAAATACTAGTAAGGGTAAATGAGGGATACTCTTCAACACTGTAGCCCTTTCCTGGTTAGTAATTTGGGACTCAAATGTTGCATGTTCAAGATCATCATCCATTGCATCACCCATGGTTCAGTATGTTCCCTCTATAAGTGTAGTAGATGTTGGTGATAAGGAAGTTTCTTCTTCAGTATTACCCTTTCTCTAAGTACTGGGTTCACAAATTTCTGCTATGGCTTCTTGGCATGTAGATGGAAGGAATCTACCCAAAGAATCTCTCTACCTCTGCATACATGAAATATGGCTTTATATAGCATCGGTCCTGCATAATGTTAGTGTATATTCTGGTGTTGAAAAATATTAAGTCTAACAATCCTAATGCTGAAATAAAAATGCAAATTATGAAATCTTTTTTTTTTAAAACAAGTCCATGAAGATAGCACCATCCCCAGAAACGGTGCCAAAAATGTAGAGTCTAAACTAATGTATTATAAACTTGGTAGAACCTACAAAATCCAAAGGTTTGTCTAACTAAATAGTCCACTTAACATTGCAAAGACTACATTAAAATCTCAACCCAAGATTTGTAAACTTGTGATGGTGCAGCATTGTATATGCCTTCATAGACTCAAAACTACCAGCTAGGTTATCTTATTCAAGTTATTCTACTTGTTGGAAATTAAAAAATTGCATAACAATGAAAGAAACAAATCAGAACTAATGGATATGGATTCCTACAACTTCATCTATAACTGAACTGATGCTAATAAGAGATCACTATATCAACTCAAAACTAATCAAAACTAACAATTCAACAAATTTAACCTCTAAAGTACTACTAGTTAACCGTTACATGCATGTTCATGAACATTCATTACTAATAAGAAAAGTATGAGATTCTAATTCTAACTTGCATGTAATTCATGAAGTGATGATAAGTAGGAAAAAACTATTAAATAGAAATAAATAACTAACAAATTATATGCATCAATGTGAAATTGACTACATTCATTGCATATCATGAAAGATTACATAAGATCTTCTTCACAGATTGTATTTAATGGAAATCATTCTAAATATCCATCATGTCTTGAAATTTGAAAATAACTGATAATGAAATACTAAAAAGCCAACTAAATTCTCTAAGGACTCAACCATCAGCTATATACAAGCTCAAGGGAATATTATTTTAAACAAAAACTAGCTATAATCATTAACTTCCACTCCTATATATCAGATTGTATAGTTAGTATTGAATTATTCAAACCATAATTGAAAAGAAGGAAGAATCCTAATAGAGCTGAAACTCTGTATAATAGGATTGCATGTAAAACACAAAAACATTTATCAAAATCCTATCAGTAAAGGAGTCCTTCTTTCCCACCATTTCTTAACTTGTTATAATGATGCATGTTCAATCTCCATTAGGTGCCTTTAATTAGTAATTATCACATTCAACTTAATCTAGAGCTCCCTTGTTTTGTTGTCCCAATCTTCCTTTTGTTGTGGGTTCGGCTTCCAACTACTACATGCTACAATTCCTTCTTGGCTGCAAAAAGGTTAATTCACAAAGCATGTACACAAGACTAACTATCATAGTTAAAACAAAGAATTACATCCAAATTTCATGCACACTCACATATAAACCATGCAATACTATTATTTCATAACCATATTTCCATCATTATATTTTAGGTTCAAGTCTACATAACAAGTATGAAAAGATAGTATAATATAGGATTATTGTCTAGAAGGTATATCTAAAAGTGTTTGAAAGTATGCATGAAAGTAACAAAAAATAAGCTAATAATTGGACCCATCACCTTGGTTAGTAGAACCTTTGTCTTTTTTTCCAATGGCTAAAGTGTTGACATTTTATGAAGTTTTGAAACTTCCTTTTGTTTATGACAAAGTTAGAATAACTCCTCTTTCTATTGATGGGTATGTGACAAGTGTTGATTACATTGCATTAGTCTCTCACATCACATTTCTTCTCTTCATGTGTTATGTATTTTGGTGATGTACAATGAAGATGATCAACAGTGTAAGTTGGTGCTTATAAGATCAGAAGACTATTGTGATGCTCCTTTGTAACACACTTTGAAGTCTACAGTGGCCAAGCCTTTGTGCAATATGTGATAAGCTCTATATAAGATCAAAAATGGAGGTTGAAGAATAGTGATCGGATGGCTATCACATGTGTTCTTCACATCATGATTTGTATTTACACCGGTAGAGGAAAAAGTGCAATATGTGATACTAGTGGAGTGTGACATCAATGAGGACACATGGCAAGCTATCACATCATTGCTTAACATCGTTATGGTGATATCTTATTGCATTAGATGAATGATTCACATTGCAATTGTGAATCAAGAAGGTTGTGGTATATTTACGATATGTGAAGTATGTGGATGGTGATTTCAGCAAGGACAGGTGTCAAGATATGGTTGCATCACATGTGTTCTTCACATCATGATTTGCATGTGCTTTGGCCAAGAAAATATTATGATATGTGATGGAATGAAGTTAGTGGAGCATGACAAAAGTATAGAAAAATGGAAAAACATGATTACATCGTAAGGTGTGTTTACATTGCATTTAACCTCCCTCAAGTCATGAAGCTTTAAGTGATACACTAAAGGGTTACAATGAAGGTTTGATGGGTCCCCTATTCAAAAGACTAGAGTGATAAGATGGCAACATTCTCTACAAGACAAATGGTGGTTTAGTATTGCATCATAGTGATCCTTCACATTGTGATTAATACTCATTGCATGCAAAAAAATTTGTGCTAGGAAAAGAGGATGTGATGGCTATCCAATAGTGGAGTTTATGAGGTGAGGTGAGGATGGTGATCGCAAGACCTCTTCACATCGCAAAAATGAAGGATGATCTACACTAGGAAAATTTATGATACATTAAGTGAATGCAATGGTGACCAAAGATGCATGTTTAAAAGAAGTTAATCCAACAGTTGTATTTTAAAGTTGGATTAGATGAAGGTGATTGATGGATGGTGATGTGAAGAGCTTAGATCAATGGCCCAAGTTTAAAGTTGAATATCTACTATGGTTATGTTAGTATGAATGCGAGTTAAGTCTGGTAGCTTAAACAAATCATGAATTTAATTAGTTTACCTTCTTTGCGACCAAGTGATTGGTGATATAACTTGTAGAACAGTGACATAGGCTAAAAAGGTGATCCAAATCAAAATTTGATCGATCATACAAGGTTATGGCATTAAATGCATATTAGGTTTAGGGTTTTGTAGGTTTTCATGATTAGAAAATTCAAAGAATCTATACAAGAAGCTTACATTGATGAAGAATGTGAGTGAGAAAACACTAGCAGAAGTTTCTAGATAAATAATCTGAATATACAATTAATTTGGATGGTGGTGTGTGGCTCGAGGCAATTATTGCTAGTCAATGAATGTATGAGAAAAGAGTCAATTAGAAAATCAACTATGTTGTTCAAGCAATAGAGTGTGTAAGAGAGTGAAGTAGCAGATAGACAATGCACAATTTGTGAATGAATAGAACCCAAAAAAATAGAGATGATCAATATTTACATTCAAGGTGCACCAAGATAGAACAAAGAATGTTCTAAGTACAAAGAAAAAAAGGGGGAGAGTGCAAAGATATGTTTTGCTAAGATTGTAGCAGCAACAAAGATATTACTCACAAAGTTGTAGAGAAAAGTTTGAGTAGCTACAGATCAGACTTGTAACAGAGAACTAGATTCAATTGAATCAACTGTAATATTATCATTGTAAATCGGATTGGTTTGTGTCATCAGATAACTAATTCAGTGCTCATTGTAGGGAGTTGGTGCTCCTAAATAAGGAAGTTAGTGCTTCCTTGGAGTGAGTGCTCCTAAAACCAAGGGATTGGTGTATCCTTAGGGTTGGTGCCCTTAAACTTTGTAATAAAAAAAGTTTAATTGTCATTCTAGATTAGGATAATAGATCCTAGCAGCTATTCTCACCATTATTTTTCCCATATTGTGTTTTCCATGTATATTTGGTGTTATGGGCTTTTGTGTGTGTGTGTGATTTATCTACATATACTTTTATATTGATTTAAAAGTATTAAAGTAAGGTTATAATTGATCTACTGATTCACCCCACCTGTCAGTAGATTGTTGTGTTCCAACAATTGGTATTAGATCCCTAGTTCTCTTGGAGAAGCTTAATCAACTCGGGTAGATCTCAAATAAGTAAACACAAAAATGGCTAGTCAAGAAGGCTTATCTACAAATGAAGTACCACTTTTTGATGGTTCAAACTATGCTTTTTTAGCATTAAAATGAATACATATTTTTCTTCATTAGGATTTGATGTGTAAATGTCAGTTGTGAAGGGATATATAGTTCCTACTACATCTCCAACTACTAAGGTTGTAAAGAAGGCACATGAGGACAATTTTAAGGAAAATAATGCAATTCTTTGTGGGTTTTCAAGCTCGGTGGTTGTTAAAGTCATGCACTATTAGACTGCACATGATGTATGGGACAATTTGAAGAATATCTATCGAGGAGATGACAAAGTGAAGTTGGATAAGCTGCAAACTTTTGGAGGAAAGTTCAAAAGTTTGAAGATGAGTGAAGAAGAGAAGATTGTAGAATATCTCTTAAGAGTAGATGAAATTGTTAATGTTATGAGAGGTTTGGGAGAAGAAGTAAAAGAATCTATGGTTGCAAAAAAATTCTAAGATCCTTATCCTCAAGATATGATTCTAATATTTTTGTAATAGAGGAAGCTTGTGATATGGATAAACTCACGTTGATGAGTTGCATGGAATCTTCACAACCTATGAGATGAGAATGGGAAATGAAATAATTTCCAAGAAAGAAGCCACATTCAAAGAACCAAGAATGAAGAGATGGAAGTGTTAGGGTTCAAGAAGATTAGAGCAATAAACATTAACAATTATATGCAAATTAAATAACCCATAAATAACAATGAAGAATAACACAAAAGAGATCAACACAAAATTTTAACATGGTTCATCCAATATGGGCTACAACCACATAAACTTATCCATCTAATGATTTTATTATCCAATTCAAAATAGATTAAAATCTCATGAATACCATACCACAACATACATTCCAGCCTCTTATAACAAGCTTTTTGAAAGCTTCTAGAATTAGGGTTTTACAAAGTATTTTTTCATTTGTTAGTTAACAAAAATTAACTACTGACCCCTTGATCTGATAAAAAAAAAATTGGGGGGTTGCTCCCCCAAACCCCTATTTGGGGGTTGTCGTCCTCAAACCCCCACTACCGAGGGTTGCCACCCTTGAATATTTGCATGATTAGTTGCCACATACCAATAGGAAGCATGTACATTTGGTTTAGATGCTTCTAATGTTGAGGAAGCTAACTTCATCAGAAGATTGAGAAGAGGCACTAGAAAATATAAAGGTATGTTACCCTTTAAGTGCTTTAATTGTAGTAGAATTGGTCATCTTTCTTTTGAATTCCTTTATGATGAAAAGAATAACTCCGAGTAAGAAAATGTTAGTAAAAAGAAGAAGAAGATTATGCACACAAGAGAAGAAAGTGGTTCATATGATGTCAGTAATTACTCAGATGATGGATATGATTGTTCCTTGATGGCTAAGGGAAATGAATCCTTATTCATGGAAAAAGGCTCTGCAATTCAAGGAAACAATAAGGTTGAAAACCATGATGAAGAAAAAGTTGGAACCTCTAGTGAAGAAGAAGGAGAAGTGGGTGTAGAAGGTGAACTAATTTCTGCTCTAGATGAGATCAATGACTTGAGAAAGGAGAACAACATGAAAATTCATGCACAAAAGGAGATTGATAAGCTAACCAAGAACATTGAAGAATCTGATAGAAGATGTAGCTAAGACTAAACTGCAATCTAAATTAGATGAGTGCATGAAGTTGGAGGAAGAAATAGTGTCTCTAAGAAAAGGTTTAGAAAATGCTAAGGAGTGGATAAACAAAGGTATGAAGTTGAAAGGTAGCTCAAAAATACTTGATAAATTGATTAGTTCACAAAATCCATCAAAAGAGAAATCTGGCCTTGGTTTTGAAAAAGGAAATATTCCTTCTACCAATACATTTGCAAATTTATATGACAGATTCAAAGCATAAGAAAATTCTTGTACAAAGGATGAGAAAGTTTGTATGAAGGCTACCTTTGGAGATGCCACTGATAAGAAGATATCATATGGAGAAAATAATCTTGTAGCAAATAAGAATATTAAGAAATTAGTCCCTGGAGATTTGAAGAAAAAGCAACACATAAAGGGAGTTGATGTAGAGAGTTCCTCAAGGGTGAGATACATGAAGAAGCCAAATCAAAGAAGACCACCTCATCCTTCTCAAAGAGATAATATGACCAGGTATTGCCCATGCTTCTATGGTTATTGTTATACTTATAATCAATTTGGTCATAGGGTTAGAGAATGTAGAGCTACACCTAAAAGGAGCACAAAATGTATGAATAAGACTTCATTCACTCTTGTATTGGATATGAATGTAATGTGCTATAATTGTAATAATTTTGGTCACATAGCTAAACATTGTAGAAAAAATCATGTAAGACCAATAGCTCAAAGAAAAAACAAGAGGAATATGTCCCCAAGAGCAAACAAAGGTTCACATGTTCTTGAGAAGAAGGCTGAAAAGAAAGAGAAGAAGCCAAAGAAGGTGTGGAGAGTGAAAGGTCAGCAAGAATCACCCAAAGTGGATGCTCCTACCTTACATCACTAATCCTTAGTGATAGGGAATGAATCCAGGGGGAGCTTCATGTACATTTCCTTCATCCTTGGAAGAGAAGAGAGAACTCAAGTTAGATATGAATGGTTTTATAAATTTCTAATGACTTGATGGTTGCAAATTTATGAAAAAAATTATTTCTCTTTATATGGCTTGTCAAAGGGGGAGAATATCTATAGTTGGGGGAGAGAAGTTGTGCAAATGCTCTGCTAGGAGAAATTGAGAAAATGCTCTTTGTTTACAAAAGAAGTGGAGATATATCTAAGGGGGAGCTATGATAGTGAATTTTGCTAATGTATGGCACTCATGTGTTTTGTTATAATTGATACAAACAAATTCAATTGATTAGTACAATGTTGGTTCTATTGGTACAGAGTTGAATTGGAGCATGAATTAGTACAAAGCATCTAGAGAATTCAGTTCTGCCATTGAGATCAAAGGAGGAGAGCACAAATTGATATTAGTTGGTATCAGTCAAAGGGGGAACAAATTCACCTTCCCATTGCTAAGGAGGAGCAATAGTTGTAGAAGCATGGTGTCCTAAAGAGAACCTTTTCTATTGATGCCAAAGGGGGAGAGATTGTCCAAATGCTCATTAATTGGTACAAAGAAAATTTGGAGTTGGTACAGAGTAGGTTGGTTGGTGTTGAGTATTTGGTTTTTCCATCAATGACAAAGGGGGAGACTGATGGCATAATGTTGTCATTGATATCAATGGGTGTCAATGATGTCAAAGGGAAAATTAGGAGGAGCCTAAAGGTCACTTGTGCTTAGAGGATAAAGTTCTAGAAGAGTTGGTGCAATATGATGGAGATAAGCGTATGTTTTTCAAAATTGTAATGTTGCTCAAAAAGATGAAAATTTATCATAAAATGTTGTCATGATGTTGTAGAGGTTAATTCTAGAAGTTAGAGGAGAAATCGGGCTGTAGATTTGATCTGGGTTTTTCAAGAGGATTCGATTGGTGTGGTCCGCATGATCAGAAGACATGCAATGTGCCTAGAATTGATTTATTTATGTTCTTTGGTCAAATTAGGGTTTGGAAAATAAGCCCTCAGTGTTATAGTCACAACAATGAATGGTTTTTATGTTTTGATGTTCACTAGATGTAGACAGTACTAGGTTCCTTAAGTTATTACTTAAACCATTGAAGTCATTTGGGAACCGACCCCTTTACTTAGTGGTACTAGTTGTTGGTATTTTTGGTGGTTCTTAGAACCTTATATGTCCCTACCTTGGTTAGTAGAACCTTTGTCCTTTTTTCCAATGGCTAAAGTGTTAGCATTTAATGAAGTTTTGAAACCTCCTTCGGTCTCTGACAAAGTTAGAAGAACTCTTTTTGTCCATGGGTACATGTCAAGTGTTGGCTACATCACATTAGTATCTCACATCACATGTCTATTCTTCATGTGTTATGTATTTTGGAAGTGTGCAATGAAGATAATAAATAGTGTAAGTTGGTGCTTATAAGATTGGATAGCTATCATGATGTTCCTTCATATCACAGTTTAAAGTCTACAATGGCCAAGCCTTTCTGATATATGTGATAAGCTCTTTAGAAGATCAATGGTGGAGGTTGAAGAATGGTGATCAGATGGATATCGCATGTTTTCTTCACATCATGATTTATATTTACATTGGTAGAGGAAAAAGTGCGATATGTGATACTAGTGGAGTGTGACAACAATGGGGACACGTGGCGAGCTATCACATCATTGCTTCACATCATTGTTTTGAAGCAAAAAGAAGGTATTCAATTTGCAATATGTGATGTTAGTGGAATGTGACATCATAAAGACATATGGCAATATCTTATTGCATCACATGAATGATTCACATCGGAGTTGTGAATCAAGAAGGTTGAGGTATATTTGCGATATTCAAAGGGTAAACCCAACAATAGTGGGTTACAATTTTTTGAATGAACAAAAATTAGAAATGCCCATCAAAAAATTTAAAATGGTTTATCCCTTCTAATGAAGGGGGTTTGAATGAATCACCCCCTTCTAATGAACCCCCTTCTAATGAACCCCTTCTTGCACCATATAGGGGGGTTTCTAATGAACCCCCTTTTTTCACCTTCCCCTCCACCATTTCAAAATTTATGCATTTTTTTGACTATCGAAGCTTGGGAAGGAGGTGCAAATGGAGTCAAATTGATAAACCAAGCTAGATGATTGTAGTGATTGAAACGTGCTTTCCAACAACTAAAAATTTAATATATTTTTTTTTATTTTATATTTTATATTTTAGTTTTACTGTACATAGGTTTTTCACCGAACATTGAAATTTTGATGAAAAATCATTGTGGAAAAATAGTAAATTTGAGGGAAATTTTTTGAAAAAATATGTACACACTAGGTATTGATGTCTTCATTCCAACAAAAAAAGAAAAATTGAATTTCATTACATACCAAAAAAGTTATGCGAGCCGAAGTGCACCTATGTCTAAATTATTAATGTTTTGACTTCAAAACTTAATTAAAAAAAAAATATTCAACAAAATGCTATGAAACAAAATGAAAGCGCTAGATACTTGTGTTACCAACCTAAATTCAAAAGAATCAAAATTTTATCCTTTGTAGAAAAAAAGTTATGTGAGCCGAAGTACACACCACTTTTGAAAAATGTTGTTTACTAATAAAAACTAGTTATCAAATGAGACACAAAAAAATTAAAATTTAATTTCAATTTAAAAAAAAAAATACATTTAAAATCTACAGAAAAAATCTCACAAATCACTAGTTTACATAATTTTTAAATTCCTAATAGTTTAACTACTATAAGTGTCAGAAAGTGAAGTTTTCTCTGAAAATGTTGATTTCAATGTCAAGTTTGGCCAAAAAGTGTAACCCATTATTGTGGGATGACCCCAGTGAAGTATGTGGATGGTGATGTCAGCAAGGACAGGTGTCAAGATATGGTTGCATCGCATGTGTTCTTCACATAATAATTTGTATATGCTTCAGCCAAGGCAATATTGTGATATGAAATGGAATGAAGTTAGTGGAGCATGACAAAAGCATGGATAGGTGGAAAAACATGATTGCATCGTAAGGTGTGTTTGCATCACATTTAACCTCCCTCAAGTCATGAAGCCTTTAGCGATACACTTAAGGGTTGCGATGAAGTTTTGGTGGCTCCTCTATTCAAAAGAGAAATGGAGTGATAAGGTGGACATGTGCTCTACGAGATAGAGGGTGGTTTAGTATTCAATCATAGTGATCATTCACATCATGATTAATACTCTTTCTGTGTAAACAAAGTTGTGCTAGGAAAAAAGGATGTGATGGCTATCCAATAGTGGAGTTTATGAGGTGAAGATTAGACGGTGATCGCAAGACCTCTTCACATCATAGAAATGAAGGACAATACTCTGGGAAAATTTGTGATATGTTAAGTGAATGTGTTGGTGATCAAAGGCACATTTTTAAAAGAAGTTAATCCAATGGCTTCATTTTAAAGTTGGATTAGATGAAGGAGATTGATGGATGGTGGCACAAAGAGCTCAAATCAATGGCCCAAGTTTAAAGTTGAAGATCTACAACATCTATGTTTATATGAACACTAGTTAAGTCTAGTAGTCAACACAGGGCATGAATTTAATTGGTTTACCTACTCCAATGACCAATTGATTAGCATTATAACTTACAGAGTGGTGGCACAAACTAAAAAGGTGATCAAGAACAAAATCAAATCGATCATACAAGGTTATGGCATTAAATACATATTAGGTCTAGGGTTTTGTAGGCTGCCATGATTAAAAAATTCAACATATCTATACAAGAAGCTTGCTGACGAAGAATGCGAGTGAGAAAACCCTATCAGAAGTTTTTAGATAATGAATTTTAATATGCAATTGATCTAGATGGTGGTGTGTGGCTCAAGGAAATTACTATTGGTTGGTGAATGTATGAGGAAAGAGTCAATCAAAAAATTGACTGTGTTGTTAAAGCAATAGAGTGTGTAAGAGATTGAAGTGGTAGACAAAGAATGCACAAGTTGTGAATGAGTAGAACCTGAACAAAAACAAAGATCATCAGGGTTTACATTCAAGGTGCAGTAAGATAGAATAGAGAATGTTCTAAGTGTAGAGAAGAAAAGGGGGAGAGTGCAAAGATATGTGTTGCTAAGATTGTAGTAGCAACAATAGAAAGGTTTCTTGCAAAGTTGCAGAGAAAAGTTTGAGTAGTTGCAGACTAGATAAGTGTAACAAAGAACTGGAATCAGTTGAATCAAGTTTAATATTGTCATTGTAAATCTGATTGGTTGGTGCTATCAAATAACTAATTTGGTGCTCATTGTAGGGAGTTGGTGCTCCTAAATTAGGGATTTGGTGCTTCCTTGGAGTGGTTGCTCCTAAAACCAAGGGATTGGTGTCCCCTTAGAGTTGGTTCCCTTAAACTTTGTAACTCAAAAGAGTTTCATTGTGAGATTGGATTAGGATAGTAGATCCTAGCAGCTATTCTCACTGTGGTTTTTTTCCATAATAGGTTATCCATGTATATCTGGTCTTATGGGATTTTGTGTGTGTGTGTGTGTGATTTCTCTACATATACTTTTATATTGGTTTAAAAGTATTAAAGTAAGGTTTTAATTGATCTACTAATTCACCCCACTATCAATAGATTGTTGTGTTCCAACATAAAACACATACCAAATCAACACTACAAATATGATATATCAATTGAGGACACATAGAAACTTAAGTTGTTGTGGAGACATAAATATATAGAGTAGAGATAAAAAAAAATTATGAGAACACCCAAAAAAATAAAAAAATATGTACAAAAATATAGTCTAACCCAATCCAAAATAAAAATTAGTATATGAAATCATGTGTCACCCAACATGCTACAAATGTGGATGTCAAATTAAGACATACAATATGATTTGACACATTAAAGACAAATCATCAATCCAAATTGAGCACACATCTCAATTTAGAGAAAAATGAAAGTATTAAATAGGGTATAAATAACACAAGGAAAAAGATAAACCTTCATGGATCTTGGGACTAATCCATCATATATAGTTGTACTTAATGATATGAAAATATTTGTGTTGCTCTTTTCTTAATAAATTTATACTTTGCGTAGCTTACATATGAATGCAATATTTTTGGTTCTTTAGAGGATGTTTCTTAAATATACCTCTATCTATAAGGATGGACAAATAGGAATTTTCAAGAGGTCAATGGTGGGGATTATCTTGCATGATTGTGTAAGCTCTCCAAGTGATAAATGAAATGAAAGGATGAAGTAGAGGTAATGAAATGTGGAGATTACCTTAAAATGCATGGAGCTTGTAGATTCAAGCATGTGGAGTTGTAGGAGATAGATAAGTGGATGGAAAGGATTGAATCTTAGAGTGGAGGATTCAGACATGTGGGAGAGCATGTCGACATGTGAAAATGAAGGGTGGAGATGGTTGGATGCATGAATGCATGGTGAAGATTGAAAGGTGACGTATTTTAGACATTAGTGGAGGGAAATAATTTACATTTATTTTGGAGGAAATTAGAGCAATGTGGATTATCCTAATTAATTAAATAAGCATGTCTTATTTACATTCTTATTTAATTAATTAGTTAAAAGAAGGTTACACTAGGTTAATTAATTAAATATGATTTAGTTAATTGATGAAGGAGCATTAGTTTAATTAATTAAACTAATAGGATTTTTTTAATTAGACAATGAAGGAAAGATAGCTTAATTAATTAAAAAATTATTTGATTAATTAGTGAAAATGTGATGCAAAATTAATTATGCAAATTGATGGAAGTGTGATGATGTTAGATTTGAGTGTGGATGCTCGTTTTTAAGTGTCTAAACTCTTCACTTATAAAATGATACTAGTATAAGTCCTTATGAATGGAAATAAGAAATAATTGAACATCTATACGTCGTATCCTTCTTGATCTTATAATAGATAATTCCAACCCTTTAGTGGAAAGGAAGAAAACATCTCATGATCTTATTGTCTTGAGGTTTCTATTACATCTTAAGAGCATTTCTTTCTTCAATGCTTTATGAAGCTACATGTGAGTGGAAGTTGAATTTATATTAATGTAGAAATATACTTTGTCTAATAAAATTAAGAAGGATTTTTTAAGAGTGTTAAGACGAGATGAGGTGATTTATTTGAAAAATATCTACATGAATAAGGGTAACCCAAGGAAGGACTATCAAAGAATGATTAGAGAAACGAATAAGTCAAAGAAGGATTACTACATGACATGATTAGAAATTGATGATAACTGAAAGGAATATTGTGTTATAATTAGAAAATGGAAAATATTTCAAAGAAGGATTAGTACAGCATGATTAGGTGAGGGAAACAACTCTAATCTATCCAAAGTTACAGTAGATGTAAAGATTTAAAAAACCCAATAAATATTTTTCAAATCCTTCTTATACCCATTGACTTATATGCACATATCAATAAACTCAAAGCAAAGAAAAATACAGTTAAAAGTCGGTAGGTTACTAAATGTTAGTACACAATAATACATGGTCGAAATCAATCTTAATCAACCTTACATCACCATAGCAAATTTTCATTTTCCGTATAGTTTTTTTGTATAGTTTTTTCTAAATTCACTTTCATTCATGTTTTTTCAGGAAGTTAGGTACAAAATTATCTGAATTCTTTGAATGAATGATGAAAGGCATAGTTATTTTCTTTCGATCGATCTTTTAGGTTTAACTATTCAGCCAATTTACCCGTAATCCTATAAAGAAAATCGAATCTTCGATTGACTCTGTGATCAATAATTTAACATTTTTTCCTATTTCCTCAAGAATCGCACAGTTATTTTGCCTATAATTTAACATTTTTTCCTATTTCCTCAAGAATCGCACAGTTATTTTGCCTGCTGGCATTCATACAAACATTTAACTCATGACTTTTTTGGATCCCTCAAAACTCGCTCAAACACCATGTGTCCAAGGACTTCACTTGATCAAGTTCTCGTGCTTTTTCCTGCCCATGGTCATATGCTAACTTTACATGTGCTTACGTCGAAATCAATGGCTAATATTACTTCCTTTTGAATTTCTAGAAAGGGGTCTCATGGAGTCATTATAGGAATTATTTTATGGGAGAAAATAGAATCTTGTGTAATAAAATGAAATATGGTTCTCGTGGGAAGGAAAAATGATGCCATGGGAGAAAATAGAATCTTTGTATTCAAAAATAGGAAAGCATATCTTTTTAGATTTTAAATTTAGGTGGATGACTTTGGGGTGACACTGAAATTGTCGTCCACTTCTTAAAATTTTGTTGTCCCATAATTCATCAACATAATTGTTTCCTTCGTCCTAAAAAATAATCATGAGACTACCACCTTCTTGAAATGTTTGTTCTTAAAGTCTTAAGATTACCCATTATTAAAAATTCATGAAATGATCTTTTAGATTTAACTATATAATTGCAAATTCAACATTCCTTCGTAATAAAAAATAATCATGAGACTACCACCTTCCTAAAAAAAAATTCTTAAAGTCTTAAGTTTGCCCATTATTAAAAGTCCATGAAATGATCTTTTAGATTTAACTATATAATTGTAAATTAGCATTCCTTCCAAACCTAAAATTTGATGGTCTATGTGACTCTTTTTTCAATTTTAGACTGTATATTACAACTTCAAAATTTATTAGACCATATGGTTTGACGTGCTATTATTATATATGGCACTTTCAATTATTAGTTAACATATATAATTAGTATTCTAACTTATAATATTATTAAATATCATTTTATATTAATGTTTATTATAAAAATATATATTAATAAGGATGTGTAATTCCCTTGCTTTGTACTACTCTTTTTTTATTTAAATAAATTTTTACCAATATAAAAATATATATTAATTTAAAATCATTTTCAAAGATATAATATAATTGTTTTTAATTTTTAGAATATTTTTAATAAGATTGTATTGAATACTTTTTAATATAAATTTAGAAACTTATTTCTTGAATTTCATATTTTTATATTAATATATATCATTTTATAATGTCGATTATAAATATATATATTAATTTAGAATATTTTCAAAGATAAAATATAATTGTTTTTATTTTTATAATATTTTTAAAGAGATCTTCAATATTTGTTTGATATGAATATAGAAATTTATTGTAAGAGGATTTAGTATTTTGACATTTGTGTTAGGCAATACTATTGCAACTTAATTAGCTATTTATAAATGTTTTATAGAAAATATTTATTAAAGATGCAAGATTTTTTATTTTTTTTAATCCACCACCACTACTACTATTACTATTACTATTATTATTACTATTATTATTATTTTTACTATTACTACTACTATTACTACTACTACTACTATTACCTACTATTATTATTACTACTATTATTACTATTATTACTACTACTGTACTACTACTACTATTACTATTATTATGACTACTACTATTACTATTATTATCACTACTATTATTATTATTATTATTACTATTACTATTGCTATTACTATTACTATTATTATTACTACTATTACTATTACTACTATTACTATTACTATTGCTATTATTATTACTACTATTATTATTACTACTACTATTATTATTTAAAATTTACATTAATGAATAAAAATGATAATAAGATAGTTAAAAATTTATTACTAAATTAAAGATCAAAATTTATTATCTTTTCATATTTAATAAAATCATTAAATATTTTAATATAGAATATTATATATATTTTATATTGATAATTGTTTACAATTGTTTTTTGTTCATTCAAACATAACATGAGATCAAGACAAGCTTATTGTGAGCACAACCATAAAAGTAATACTAACTCCTTTCCAACAGCCATACTAAAAATAAGCAATGGAAGACCAAGAGTCACAACTTAGAATTTCATCTTACATATCCCTCTTGGGATTTGAACTTGGATCTCCACATTAAGAAGAGTGGTCCAGCAGCCCGTACCCACAGTCCGTACCCGGGGCGAGACTAGTCCCCTGCAGGTGAGATCCCCTGCCCACAAAAAGTCTCACCTCTTAAACCCGAGAATGAAGTCAAAACCCGAAACGAATGGCAAATGAAAAATATTTAAATGACCAAACCATCATAAAATTTTCATGACATATGACAAATAAGAGTGACCGTCAAATTCCAGACCATATTCTTTCATTAAAAAAACAATAATGAAACTACTATAAACTTAAAATCTTAAACTTACCCATTATTGAAAATCCATCAAATGTTTTTGTAAGCTTCTAAAAGATTTTCACCACCACGTAAAATATTTTAAGAAATCTCCCTCCTTGATAGTCAATGACATCTCTGGATGAACACCAGTGGTCACGTTTTATCAGTGTTGATTTTCCTTATTCATTGTTGACGATCTGTAAGTGTCTGCCATGTTTCTACTTTCAAGTCTACCAGTACATCGATGAAATCGAAATATTTGAATGATGATGTCAATTTGTAATAATTTATTTCATGAATGAGATAAACCGCCATTTTAGGAGTATCTGGAGCATTGAATTTAGACACTCCAGAAAAAATCTGAAAGCACATTTTTAATTAGTCTTCTGCCAAACTTCGGACTAAAGAAGCATGGTTACGATTATATCTGTCAACCTAGATTATTTGTTAAATGTTGTGCATCTAAGATCATGTTATTCTACTCAAGCATGCAACTAATCATAGTACGGAATATATAGATTGTTCCATTATAACATCATATTTCTTTGGATGTCAATTTGATTATCTATTTGTAAATCTTGTATATAATTCTACTTTCTTTGGTAGTGAAGAGCAATGGAGTGGTGCAGTTTGACTAATAGTTCAACCAATGGCTCATTAGGTATATTTCTAAATAGTTAGGTACTATAGAATAGTTATTGTTCAACAAGGTACAGTCCCTTGTAATTGGTTTGTAATCATTAGGAATATTTTTAAAGAGTTAGGTACCGTAGAATAGTTATTTTGAAACAAGGTATTATAGTTCTTTTAAATGTAGAAGAAGAGATTTATTAGGGATTCAGTTTCTTGTAATTATTTTGTAATCTTTTGAATTTTGATGTAATATGTATTTCTTATTTGTTTCTATGATTCTGGGTAATTTTAGGTTAAGTTGTTTGAATTGGCATTTTTTAGTTATCATTCATATTGGTATTGTATCATAAAATTTAATATTGCAGTACTTAGAGTTCTTGCAAGCATACAATTTATTTGAACTAGTCACCATTAGCGTAATTAACATGTGTAGGTTTGTAATGGGATCAGGCAAATTCATCGCTAGCAATTCATCGCCGGAAAATTCACCACCAACAATTCACTATTTTTCTATGGTGGTGAATTGCTAGTGGTGAATTTTCCTTGAGGTGAATTGTTGGTAGTGAATTTTCTTATGGTGAATTGTTGGCGGTGAATTTTCCTAGAACCATTTGTAATCTATTACTTGCTATATATATATATATATATATATGATGAAATGATGTTAACAATGCCTCACATAAGATCAACTAGCAGAGGTAGAGAACGAGATGCTAATGTAGTAGGGAGATTATATGAATTTGGAGAAATGATAAGAATATTGAAAGTTAAATTGGATGTCATGAAAGAAGAATGCATAAGATTTTATTTATTTATTTATTTATTTTTCTAGGGAATAATAATAGTGTCACAAAAGATGAAGAATGAAGAGGTTATGGACAATAATTGGAAGTAAATGAACCACTGGTGCATGTAGAAGAGGATAAACTCCTCAAAGTATTTCTAAAATTAGCAAAAGCATGAGGATGGATGTGTCTAACTTTCTAGGTACTCTCAACCTAGAGGAATTGAACAACTAGCTCACAAAAATGGATTAGTACCTCAAATACATCAATTTTATTGATTTACAAAGAGTAAAAGTGGTATAAACCAAGTTGAAAGGTCATGCACCACTATGGTGAGGAGATTCAAAATTATAGATAACTAGAAGAGGCAAGGCATAGGTAGCCCAATAAGAAGAAATGGCTACCAAGTTGCATGGAATGTTTATACCAAAAGATTACTAGTTAGATTAGTTGAATAAGCTCTAGAATGTTTAAGTTAGGAGGAGTTTAGTGTAAATTATTACTCATAGGATGTGTACAAGTTAGTAATATTATCTAGTCACCATGTAAAGATGACCGAGAAAAGGTGGTTAGGTGCATTAATGGTCTAAGGCCTAATTTACAAGATGAATTGAGTATGATGAGGCATTGAACTATCAAGTAAGTATATTGACATATTTTGAAAGCTAGGGAGAAGATTTGAGAGGGAAAATAAGTAAGACCAAATATAGAGGTTAATGTTAGTTGATTAATATAAAAATTTAATTAAGGAAAGAAAGAGAAGCTAGTACTTCTCATTGTCGAAGTTGTGGTTAAGGAATAACTAGTCCATAAAGAAGATGTGGTGGTTATGGTGGGCAAGGATATAGATATTTTAACAAATAAAAAGTGTTGCATCACTACAACTAATGGTATAGCTAGAGTGTAGACACCTAAGTTTTTCTAGTACAACCTTGTCTAGCATTGACTAAATAATTAATCTATTTAGTAAATCTAACACACATAATGTATAGCCCGCCTAATTAAATAATCTTCTTATTTAATTATTCATTTTCCCTTTCACATGTATAATTTATTTAATTATCCTATTTTCTACCTCACATGGCTTAAATAATTTAATTAATTAATTATTTATTAAGGTTATAGTTTTCCTCCACCATTTCAACGAATAAAGAATCTTCTAAATGCATTTGCCTCCCACATTCTTATGGTTTCAAAAAATAATTATTTTTAGTGAATACAATCCTAGCCTTTTATTTTTTAAAAACTCAATCATGGCCCTTTGATGTAGGTGCATCCCAATGTAGCTTACCACATTTTATTGTATTATATCAATTTAGCTCATGGAAGAGAATCAAAGTTATGCAATAGCTCACATAGATTATATCTAGAATTTAGGAGATTTAAATCAATTTTCCAATAGTTATTGTCACTAGAAAAAACATCAAGTTCATAGTTTAGAACATTCAAAAATTAATTCAATGTGCATAGTTTGTGGAACCTGCATGTGACTTGTAGAGATCAAATAATCATTTCACAAGGTAGTGTAGGACTAGAGGAACCTCCAATTGGAAATACATAAGATTTCATTAACTCTTGGAGCTTCACCATCAGATTTAGGCCAGCCTACATGTTTCATAGGACATCAAGGTTTGCGACCTTTTGTAGCCAACACAAATCACTCCTAAAGCATGGAAATACTATATAAATGTATCTTGGGTTCATTTAGGAGAGTTAGAGCCTAAATTTTAACATCTTATATTAGAAGAAATAGAAGTAGAATATTTGAGAAGTGCACTCAAGTGTTATTTCTTTGTAATACAATTTTCAATGAGAATGCATGACATGCCAATGAGCCACATTGTAATCATCTGTAATATTGAGTAAATGAGAAAAAAAAATATTTTATTGAATTGTGGCATCTATTCCACTATGTTTAGACTAAGTTTCACAATCAAATAGTTCTTTCTTTTGACTCTCCAACTATGACTAGATCAAGTGGTATCAAAGCAAGTCTTTGAACCATTGTGAAGGCATTCAACAATCTTGTGTATGACTATTTCTCACACTTTAAGCAAGTTTTTAATTATTGTTGTATGTATTTTGAAGATTAGATTATTTTGATGTGGCCTTGTGGAGATTTTTTGGGTAGTCACCTTATAATTTGATGAGATGAGTTCATTTTATATTCAGTATGTTGTTATACTTAATTTATTTGTATGAAATTGATTCAAAAATTTATCATTATAAGATATTGTTGTTTAAGGTGTATTGTTTAAGATGGGTTTTAGTAAATTCTAATCCATATAACTAATAGTGGTACTCCCTTTTATTTAAATAGTAAACTAAAAATAGAATGTGATATTGGAAATATGTATATGTGTTGCATGGTATACTAAATAGGTAATTGTAGGTTTTATGGAATGCTCCCATTGAAAATTTGGATTAACAATAGTGGGGAGGTCCAATTGAGATCTATATATCCTTTGTTGAAATTTCTTAGTGTGGGTTTATTATATTGTGAACTTAGTTGGTTCTCCAACTTACTATTAAGAAATCTTTGTTGATGGGAATCATTAAATGGAAGGGAATTATGTTTCAAAGCTAAGCAGTTAGAGTTGCTAAGGATTAAGCTCGCAAAGAAAATTACAAACTTAGCCTTCCTAAAAAGATGTAGAGATGCTCATCTAATCCCTTCCTTCATCAAATTCCACCATCATTTGAGGTGTCACCATACTAATTACTTTTAGTACCTTATATTATATATATTCAATTTATACAATATATAATAAGTAATCTTAATTGTACATTTAGTTGAATTTTCATTTTTAATTTTTTGTTTATATACCAATGATTGTTGGTATTTTTGTTATTTTTGTTTATTTCTTTGTTGTCTTTTTGTATTCTTTTAGGATTTCTCTAGCTTTCCATTCTTAGTCTTCTCTTTGGCAATGTTTATTTTTATTGTGTTTCTCTTATTTGTATTTGTTTATATTTTTATTTGTGTGGCTTTCAATTTTTATTGGTTTTTATTTTTAATTTTATTCCTTGGGGGTATTTGTATTTAGTCTTTAGTTTGTTTTCTATTTTATTTTTTGTATCTTGATTTATCATTTTTCTTTCATCTCTCATTTTAGATTGGGCCTTTTTATTCTATTTGACTTGTTTTCTTGGTTCTTTCTTCACTTTTTTTTTTCTTTTTCTCTTGTTCATTATGTTTCTCTTGGCCTTTTTTCTAATTTGTGGTTCTTTCTTTTTAAGCATAGGTGTAATTTAATGTGTTCTTTATGTGTTTTTTCTCCTTTCTTTCTTTTGGTTATTGAATTTTTTAGTATTATCTTTATTTCATTTTGACCCTCAATTTGTGTGCACCCTCCCCTTCTCCCTCTCTCCTTTTTATCTAGCCTAAGTCTACAATTATTCATTTTTCTCCTATTTCTCTCTTTCATCCATATGATGGATCACAAAGTGTGATCTGAAACATTGATGCTAAAAAAATTGACACAATCTAAACCAGAAGCAATACAAATACAATATGGATTGTGGAAATTTGATATCTTTAAATCGAACCTTGTTAAGATATTTAATAGTAACCAATGATACTTGATTTATAAAGCCATATTTTAGTGGGACCTTACTTGGACCCATATCAAAAAAAATTGCATAATTGATGTATGGTTACGTAATATTTTGAATATTATTTAGAGGGATGTATACCCTTTATTGATTTCATTTTCTTATATTGATTCAACATTTTCTAGCAACCCCATACTTAGGTATGTTTGGATCTCCATGCCTAGATAGATATGTCTTGGATAACATTATTATTGAAAAAATCTAGTTGGGCCATATTTTCATGTGTAAGATAAACTTAAGGTGTATAGAACATAGGTATATAAGGAAGAAATAATAAGTATTATTTTGAAAAGGTAAGTTGTCTACTTTCCCTTATCAACTAATCATACGAAGTAGCTACATCATGCACTTCTACTCAATGCATTGATTCATTCCTTATCAATTTCTTGGTATTCATAAGATATTACATTTAATTATCAAACCAAGGATATGTTTCTAAGATGATACTAGTATTGTATGTACGATTGAGGATTTGTGGGGATTCCCTAGGAATCCAAGTATAGCAATTGAATATAGTGAACTAAAAATAAATTCATTTAATGAAACATCCAAAAATTATGCTAATTGAACTATGAGCTATTGCTACAAGTTGGTGTTGGAGTTAAATGGTATAACTATAGATTCTATAATGGATAATGATCAATAGTGGTTGTAGGTGATAATTATAAACTTATTGAACAACCAATTATTAATCTAATGTAAAATATTAAAAGAACTGGTTACTAACTCTAATAACAAAGTTGTGGCATACATCAAATGGTCCCTTGCTTGGGTTAGTTGCACTCTCTTAAATCATGTAACTATTAATCAATCAATCCCTCATTAACTTGATGCTTTTTGATAAAAGATTATTTTAATTTTTATTCAAAAGAGAAAAATAGAAATACTACGAAAATCCATGTTACATTTTATCTACAAATTTTACAGTATATATCTACTAACTAATTCTAATTGCTCCAAACAACTTAGATTCATAATTTACAAATGTCAACTCACTCCTATAAAATAAGATGATGATTATTGTATCTTGAACACACAAAATAAAAACTCAAAAAAAAAATCCTAATTTAATTCTTCTAGCTAAAATGAATAAATTGATTTCATAGGAATGTAAAAAAGTGGTAGAGATGTACAACAAAGAATTGTTACCATTATCTTGATCACTAAATATTTTTCCCTCCTCATAGAAAAGAAAATTACTAGTGGAAAAATTATTAAATGCTTTAGTCTCATCATATTATGGCTTACTTGGCTACATACATGTCTACTCCTTTTGTTGCAAACTCACAATCCTTTAGTTGGATGTAATCAATTTTTGTGGCTACAAGCCAATAGCAATAAATTGGATAATGTTTCCTACTTCATTCTTGTTGCATGATAGATTAGTTTCATTGAAAAAATACTTATTCATTATAATTAATACAATTAATCATAACATCACATCACATTGTAGAAATAATCATATACATATGCAAGTATTTATTATGTTGTAAGTTTGAATAGTTTGTGTGTTGTCATTGATTTCAGCAAGATATATGTTGTTGCAATGAAGTCAACTGGTCTATGGCTTGTTATGGGAAGACTATTGGAAGTTTGTGGTGATGCTTTGATTAGCTGCACTATGTTGTCATTAGTAGTATCGTTAATGTCAACCTCTAGTGTTTCCTTGATAAGATTTTGTTGGTGGTTGAGTTATTATAATAGTTTGGTGGTGATAAGGAAGTGTTGAAGATGATTAGATTGTGTTTTTGGTGCTTGATTTCCAAGTTCTTTTGAGAAAATTTGAACAAAAGAGAAAACGGTGTGGTTAAGAGGTTTTTAGTATAACAGGGTAGTGATCTGGTTTTTCTCTGCAATTCTTTTTGTATTGAAGATTTGTGTATGTGGTAAATAGATATGTTAATAAGAGGTATTCAAAGGTGTTATATCCAAAGTTTTAGGTTTTAAATCATTGTACAGATAAAGTTGTGTTCACCTGTGTGTGAACTGTGTATTGCAATGGTGTTTGGGAGAAATTATTTTGCTCCACATTTCTCTGTAGTATGGTTTTTGGTCTTACGGATCTTAATGTGTGCTTAAATTTCTCATATATCTATCTTCAATCTGAGTTGTTCAAAATTTGGTACTCCGCAAGGTTGGATTCATGTGAAATTTAATCGGGTGTGCAAGATGAGTATGTCTGTGAAATTTGTTATGAAGGAATTTGTTGGGTTTCAAGGTGTTTATGGAATTTTCTAGATTATGCTCAAGTGATGTATGTTTTATGTGAGTTGTCTTTGGATCTTAGGAAGTGTGTACTTAATTGTTCAATGGTGTTAACATAGGTTCGATTGACCTTTGGTTTTTACACTAATTTTGGATATGCTTGGGTGTTTATGGAAGCATGGTATGGTGTGTATGTGTGTATTTGGGTCTGAGTTCAAATTTAGTGTGGCCTGCATTCATTCCTCTCCACTATGAGAATGCTTAGTGCTAACCTAATTTTAATTTGTATGGTTGAGGTACATAACTGACCTTGTCAATTATTTTCAAGGTTGAGGATGGTATAAACAAGTGTTAAGTTGATGGATAATTTATGTATGAAATGTGTGAGGTGAAATGTAGTGTGAGATTTAATACATGCTAGACTACTAGAAGCAGTTAGTAGAAGGTGTCTACATTCTTCAAAGAGGTTGCAAATGTACTGATGATGTTGTGGTGGATCTTTGTGTTTCCTTGAGATGGATTTCTCGTTATAACACTCTCATTTCTTCTTTTCTATAATCAAGTAGTGAGCCACTGGTAGTGAGCCCTTTGTGCTAAATGTTGCAATTACTTTATATTGCACGAGCTAATCCTCACCGTGGTTTTTCCCTTATTGGGTTTTCTAGGTAAATTTGGTGTTCTGTTATGTATGGTGTTGTTGTGTTTCAGTTTCTATTATTTTCTTATTTATTAACTCATTATATCAATACAAGTAGTTGATTATGCATGTAGTTGTTATGAAATAAAAGTAGAAAGTATAATATTGTAACCAACGGGTAGTTATTACAAAATCTTGTATTAATCTAAGAAAAGTACATCAATACAATCCACCCTAACCCTTTACTCTAAGAAAATTATGGTAGCATAATAGTACTTCACTTGCATAACACTATGAAACATATATATAATTCCCATAATAAATGGAGAAAATAAAATAGGATACCACCAAGGGGTTCATGAAACTAGTAGCCACCAAACAAGGCTCACCAATAAAAATCTATTCTCCATTATGTATAAAAATGACACTCAAGATATACATGATAAATAGACAATATCTTTGATTCACAACTCTTGGTAGATAGATCACTCCCTGAATTAAGTATCCTATGATGAGACAAATTACACTTGAAAGCCCCACCATTTAAGACAGGATGCTTCACTCCCAAAAAGTGACTCCTTGGCATTCCATGAGAGAGAAATAGAGTTGTATTCAAGAGTGACAATTGTGTAAATATCACTATTAAATTTTTCCCATAACCTTCTTATTCAATGCCACAACAACAATATTCCAAGTTTCTAGGAGAATAATAGTATTTCTCAACTCCCCATGGGTGTTCAAGTACCCATTCCAAGATTGTTGGAGACACAAGCATTATATATACCTAGTTGTATAATGAATATCACATTAAATACTGAAACAAAAATCCAAAAAAAGTCAAATATAAAGGATATAAATTTTCATGGTACAACCCTCATTGAAATCATTGCAAATGGAATTGCAAGTTATGTGGGCTTGATCTTGGGGAAAAATCATAGTTAAGTGTATGTGAGTTATAGTGGTATTGGGATAGATGGCTTCTCGAGAAATCTTAATCCTTCACTTCTATAAACATCGCCTAGATGCAATGAGCGTTAAGCGGACCATTCATTTTAATGAGAGATTGGTTTTTTTGAACGATTATTGATAAAAATATGATTTGATGAATATTGACAATTTAACTCAAAGCCTATGTAATCGAACCCAACAAAAGTTCACATAAGAATGACAATATTACAAATAGTCAAATAGTGGCATTTAAACATTAAAAAATAATGATTTGAATATTGAGATAAATAATTGGTACATGTATGTCATATAAAAGAATAAGAGGTTAACAAAACACTAATAAATAACAAAAATATAAAGATACTTATGATGATTACATTAAACTTTATTGAAAAAAGTTTAAAACAAAAACAACACATTTAAAATAAAAGCAAATCAAAACACGTTTAGACTTTATGTATTATATAGCATTATTTAACTAAACTAAAAAGATATATAAGATTTCAAATCTAATATGAAAAAGAAATGTAACTAGAATATTTTGTTTTCATATTTCCTTAAATTTATAATAAATTTTTTACCCAAACATCCCTTAATTTAATAATCAAACAATCAATAATAAATATCCACCTCATTTAATAATTTATTAGGTAATAAAAATAACCAATGAAAACATCCTTATTCAGTGAGGATACTTCGGCAAGTTCTAACATCGTTTTCAAAGACACAACATACATAAAAATCTTCTCGCTGATGTGAGCTGGCCTCTAGAAAAATGTTTGAAACTTGGTACTCTATTCTCCTGTTCCAAAAATCTTTAAATTCTACTATCTGCAAACATGTCAAACTTCAACAATTTAGGCTTGTGTTTTAAGCGTCTCAAATATCAAAAGAGAAACTCTGCAAATTACAAGTTGGATCACATTCAAATTTC
Source organism: Sequoia sempervirens (assembly GCA_007258455.2). Lineage (NCBI taxonomy): Eukaryota > Viridiplantae > Streptophyta > Pinopsida > Cupressales > Cupressaceae > Sequoia > Sequoia sempervirens. Next base: position 547,311,147 of record VDFB02047230.1, read on the forward strand.
AACAGTGTATATCTTAGACTAATCCAAATTAAATCACCTTAAATTAGTTCCTTTCCAACCAATTACATCATCAAACCCACTTGAGAGTGGATATAAATTGCTTTGGCCACTATTTCTTAAGCACCCATGATATTGTCCTCAATCTTCTTTCATGATGGAGGAGAGCACAATCCAGCAATGGGAAGATGGGTATGAGCACAAAGATTTGGATTGTTGGAAAGCCACATTTGTCAATACATTAGATTTTAATGAGGATGTTCTTTTATTGCCCCCTTGGAACAATCTACTGTTTGAGGAAGATGGATCAGAAGAGGGTTTGATGCAAATCAGAGAGATGCTCAATGAGGGTAGAGATGAAGATTTAGTTCCTCAAGATGAGATATTCTCAGATTTGAGTTTGATTCCAAGTGTAAAGCCTTGGAATGAATCGGTTGAGTTTTCTTCCATGGAAGGGAATTTACTGAACGTTTTAGAGCTGCCAGATGAGAATGATGAAATAATGGTGGATTCTGAAGTACTCTGTGAAGATAGCAGAGATGACTCTTGTGGAGCTCAAGAAGATTGTAGTGCAGGAAATACATCAGCCTCTGTTGAGTGCCACTGGCCAGCTATGGCTTTAACTCTGTACAAGAGTGATTCAGCAGAATGCAAGGGACTAGGCCTTGTGCATCTTCTGATTGCCTGTGCAGAAGCCATTTCAGATGGAACCCATGATCTTGTTGAGGTTATACTTTGTAGATTGAAAGAATTGGTTTCTCCAACAGGGACAACCATAGAGAGGGTATCTTATTATCTTACAAAGTCCCTTGAGCAGAGGCATCATTGTTCAGTTGGTGGTGATGATATGGAGAAGCATATATTCAAAACCTTCAAGAGCACTAAAGATCCCAATTATCTGGGAGCTTTTACATTACTAAATCAAGTGTATCCTTATATCAGGTTTGCTCATTTCACTGCCAACCAAAGCATTTTGGAAGCCATACCTGCTCAGGCACAGACACTGCATATTCTTGATTTCGACATAATGGAGGGCTTGCAGTGGCCACCTTTGATTGAAGCCTTGAAGAGTGAAAGTTATAAAATTCGCCACCTCAAGATTACAGCATTCAAATGGGATAATAATGATGATCATGATGATCATGGTGGTGATGGTGGTGGTGGTTTAGGTCAATTTTCATTCTCTGGCAAAGAAACAGGAAGGAGATTGTCTGAGTATGCATGCTCTGTGGGGATTCCATTTTCGTTTCAAGAAACCGAATTGGAAAATCTGAAAGACTTGCTAAGTTGCAGTAACGATGAAATAGTAGCAGTCAATTTTATGTGGGAGTTGCCACATATGTTGGAACGCAGTCGAAAGAAGTTATCAGAATTCCTTGTAGGAGCACGCCGCTTGAATCCAGTTATCCTGGCCTCAGGCACAGGACCCAATGGAATCCTAGCTCATGAAAAAATCAATTTGTTAGAGCATTTTACTCAATGTCTGAAGAATATGTGCGCACTGTTTGACTCCATGGAAGCTGGATTGTCAGAGCAATATGGTTCTGCAAGAGCAACAATGGAACGTTTATTTATGGCTCCAATGGCTTGCAGGCCCATTCCTTATTTGTCAGAGGAAGATGGGAAGTTTATCAAAGTGGTGGACATCCCACTGCAATGCGGTTTTGCTGAAGGCCATATAAGCAACCAAAGCGCAAGCTATGCAAAGGTTATGATCGAGGAAGGAAAGAATTACAGTGTGGAAATGGGCGGCAAAAATCGCCTGCTTCTACTATGGCAGTCTACTCCATTAATGTCTGTTTCCACTTGGAAACCAACAAATTTTGGTTGAAGAAATCTGATCTACTTCAATGTTGAAGCTACGTAATTCAGAATGCTGGAAACCAGCCACAAGGCCAATTTCCACGCAAGTTCGATCAATGTAAAGAAATGTTAACTGTAAGATATGTAAGGAACTTCAAAGAATTTCCTTACAGCAACAAGCTAAATATGAAATGTTATAACTTGGCATCCGATATACTTTCCTTTGCGTGGAACCTAATTGATCCTGAATGAATGGATTTTTCTTGGTAAATTGTAATCTTTCTTAAGGAGAAGTTCTGATTGTTTTCTAAATTATGGATATTTTTTGGAAAATTGTAATCTTTTAAGGTTGCCTCCGAAATCAACAGCGTGATATTATCGACGTTTTTGGATTATTTCTAGTATGTGTGCACCCTAGCATGGCACTGCACTAGTATGTGTGCATAGCTATGATTATCCAACTTGAACAATTGTACAATAACCTATGTATCTCATCACATGTGGGAGGCATCCATCCCAACAAGGGGTCTTGCATTATCATTTTCATTTTGCATCATTTCAATGATTATAAAGGTTTTATTTTCCCTTTCAATTCTTATCTTATTGGGTTGGAGGTTTTATGTAATAATAATTTTCCTTCATTATTTTTGGTGACTAATATTATAGGTGGAGACCAAGTTTGAGTGGGCACATCTATCATCCATCTCCTTCCTCCATCTATGTAGCCATTTTTATTTGCATCTTCTCCAATATTCTACCTAGTAGCTCCTCATTTTATAGTGTGATCATACCTCCCTCTTTTGAGGTTAACTCCATCCTCGTGATAGAACTTTATAGCTCATCCATCCTCTTCGCTTTGTCATCTTCCTTATCCTCTTTGGATTCCATTATTTTCAGCACCTTGCACATAGCATTATTTACCTTCTCCTCCTTTGCATCCTCACCTAAAATCCCTTCACTACTCATTTCTTTAAACGTGTACCATCTCTCCTACATCATCCTACTTAACATTCTTAGTTGCACCAATCTACAACTCCTTTGTTACATGTACATACAACATCTCTTGTATGGCTCTTTCCTTAAACCATTTTGTTACATTTACTTACAACACAGATCTCAACCAATTTTTACTACTCCTATTGGTAGCATCCACCCACTATCCTATGTTGCTTCAACTTGTAACACCTCTTTGCTTTTTTCTACTTCTATTGGCAACACTGTTGAAACTATCCTATATCTACATGTAGCTTCACAATTATCTCCTTTTGTTGTACTTATTTATAGTGTCTTCTACACAACATCCTCCATGTGCTCCTTTATTGTGTCAACTTTCAACAGCTCCTATGTAGGTTTACTATCTACACTTCTCTATTGTACTTGCTTGTAACACCTTGCTTGGCTTCTCCATGACCATCCCTTCAACTTCCAACAACTAATGGGTTGCATTATCCTCCTCATCCTCATCCATGGGGACTTTCTACTCTACCCTATTATCCATAAGGTACTCCTTAGGCCGCACACAACCCATCTCTCCATCTAAAGGCTACTCATATGGAACCTCCACCTACTCATTGCACCACAAGGAAATTTCTTCCATAATTTTCTATTGTTTTATCCTCATGTTTTTCCCCTTGGTTGGGATTCTTTTTGTTTTTCTATGGCATCTCCTTCAACTATTCTCTAGGGCTTCTAACCTCACTTTAATCCCCCTCAAGACCTTCATAACCTCAAACTTCTCCAAAAATATTTCTTCTACAACTTTTACTACACTCTTTCTCAATGGAATCTTAAATGTTTCCACGTAGACACACACATTTGGTACTTTCTCACAACCCACTCAAATACTTTGAAGGACTCACTATCACTCCTCTCTCTCCTAGAGATATAGCCCACAATGATACTTGTATGATGTATTCACATCCCAATTTTTTTTTTGGTTGGCATGAATCATGAGTAGGAATAGTAATTTGGGGGAGATCACTTACCAATATTCACAATAGGTTTCCACTTTTATCCCTTAGTGAAGGGTCACTATGGTGAAAAAGTACTTGCAACAAAGGTGCATAGGCCACAAAATTCATAGTGAATGCATAGTGAGAATTGGATCACTTGTAGCAATAGGGAGCTATGGTAAAATAAGTGGTTACTTACATATCAACTAGACATTTTCCCAAGGAGTGATGGGAACTTGCAATAAAAAAATTTAGGTGGGCCAACAAAGTGTATGAAACTATAGAAATAGGTAGTTTTTCATTTTGAGGATTCCATATGAATAATAATGATGGTGTAGTTTCACATGTTCAATAAGGAGGGAAGGATAGGAGTGCTCATATAGTGAGTTAGAGAGTTACAAGACCAACAAAGAGTTTGTAACATATGAAAAAGTGTATCTAGGTTTCTAATAGGGTAGTGACAACTTAATGAGGAGGGATCATAAAAGGTGAAAACATAGTGGTAGAAGTACTAGTTTCTAACATGAATAAGTGGATAGAGGATGTGTATTTTTCTACATGGATTAGGGTATGAAGCTATGGAATTGGATTCTTAACCATGAGGTGCAAGAAGGGGTTAATAAAAAATTTAAATATCCATAAGGACCCGAATCAAAGTTTAGAAAAATGTAATTTAATCATTGAAATGTCTAGTTTCTTCTTATATCTCTTAGTGTGTTTCGTTGTAAGGACCTGAATCATTGAGGGGCCAATTTTGTGTTCTTTGTGTGGTCTTAGCATGGATGGGATTTTTAGGTCACCTTCCTCTTCACCCCTTTGTGTCATTAGTCTTGTGTTGGAGCCTCTTGATGACTCACCAACCTATTGGATTTATCTCCTTCGTGGGCTAGTATGATGTGTGATTGAGTATCTAGGACCATTTAGGTTCCCCAATTGTTTTCATTATTCAGAGTATATTTTACATCATACTTATCTCCTTATGGTTCTTGAGTTTTGTGTTGTGCTTAGAGGTCTATATGGAGGCCTTTCATAGCACACTAATGACACCTTTCTATATTTTGAAGTAATTCATTGCTTAGAAGCAACTTGTCATCATTCTGATTGGTGGAGGGCTTGTACCTCCTAGTAAGGAAACCACTAGTGAAGGTTTTCACTTGTGTTAGGTGTTGGTTAATATTTCTTTTATGTATTGGAGGTGAATAGTACCCTCAACCTAGTACTCATTTTTATAGGAACCAATGGATGTGCCATCTAGTCAAGATGTGCTATATCCTAGTTTTTTTGTCATCTATGTGGGTTTCCTTGGGCATTATAAGGATTTTTAAGCATATGTTTTTCTATGGATGTAAGGTTTACGGTTCCCCCATCATACCTTTATTTTGTGTAACAAGAGATTTTGGTTATGGGTTGGTAATCAATCATTGTTTGGATGTCATTTCCCCCTCTCATGGGTTCATTGTGGTGGTTTCTTCCTATAATTGGTTAAGTATTATGTCAGTGCCACCTTGTTTGTAGTAATGGTGAGGTCATTCTTTTTTTTTTCCTTGTGTCATTTTGTTTTACATGACACTTATGTGCACTTTTTTGTGCAATGTGACATGCTTTTGTATCTTAGTTGTGGTTGTTGTTTCAAAAAAAAAATTCAGACCAATATTGTTCTAGGTGTGAGGATTAGAGCATTGAATTTAGTATTAGAGACCATGTTGCAACACTAGGATTTTTTATTCATGTACTCTTCCATGTGGTTGTTTGTGCTTGATTTGTGGTTTCTCAAGTGCTTGTTGTTGTGAGTTAATTATTTTATTTCTTTATTGGGTGCCTTAGTATGGCATTTTAGAGGGTTCAATGTTTTCCAACCCATGCAATGTGTTTGTGGAGGAAGGATGCCTCCTAGGAATTATTTCACTTGGTAGGGAAGGAAAGATACCCTTGGTTGAAAGTCTCTTGAGGTGGAGAATTATCACTCTCATATGTGTTTCCTTTTTTGTATGAAAATGTGTTGGGCCTTACTGTGTTTTTGTGTGTTGTAGGTACCAAGTGGCGTTGATTGGTTTGTCCCCTTGTGTTATATGTTTGAGGAGTGCTTGTTTACAAGGGTTAGTTATACCCTTGAGTTGTCAAGAATTTTATTTCATTTGTGATTTCCTTCTTGATGTTTTGATTCTTTCTTTGTGTGAATTTGTAGTGACCCTTATGCATTCATGTTTATGCTTGTGTGTCCTCATGGTATGGAATGACTATGAAAGCTCTTTGAGAAAAAGGAATGATAATTATTTTGGATTAATATTAAATAATGTGAACTATCTTATGTGAGTGATGCATTTGAATGTGAAAGAGGCGATGTTTATTCATATATTTGATATGTAGAAAAAACTAGTGATGTGGTACAAATTGAAATGCTTTCTTGAAGTCCATTGTTAATTAGTATTGATTGAGTGTATGTCATATGCATGATATAGTTATTCTAGTGAATTAAAAAAAAAAAAATTAATAATAGAACATTTGGATTAATGGCTTATGTCCCTAATTGTATTTGTTTCCTATGATTCTTATGGGAACCTAGATTGGATTATTACATTGTGAAGTTCTATTCTTGCATAGAAAGGGATTTTTTGTGGATTCCATAGAAACCCTTGTAAATAGATCTGCATTCCTATTGGTGTGAATGTGTTATAATGAAGCTATAATTTCTTAAGAATTTGGTTTATGTTGGATGGTCAAGTGAAATTGGTGCTTTGTGTTGAGGAATATGTTTAGATTCTTAGAAGACTCGCTTACTTGGCATGCTTGAGCATTTTCTCCAACTCACCTTGGATTTTGTATTCCAAGTGTAGTGTAGTTAATTTATCCCTCCATTGTGACAAGTGTTAGTCATGTAGTGCATGCAATTTATGACTTCTAAATTTGATACTTATTGGTAAAATTTCTAATTGTTGTAAGGAATTACATTGAATTTTTAATTATTACTATGAGTAGCCTAGTCACCAAAAATTTATCATTTGTTTATTTTGTGGCCCTTGGTCATACAAAATTTGTTTTTAGAATTTAGCTCATTTTATGCTTTATTTTTGGAATTGATAATTCTTCCTCTTTTGCATTCTTTTATGATTGTGGTGGCTATGCTAAAATGTTTGAAATTGTTGGTTATGTTTCTTGTAAATTTTTTTCTCTATCACGTTCATGATGAACCCTTGATAGAATGTATAAGGGATTGGATGGAAGAGAACATACTATTTTTTTATGTTTATACTATTTAGAATTATGTTCAATTTAAAATTCCTTGCTCGTTGTGAAATTTAAATGAAATCTTATGAAGTGTTTGGAAAAATCTATGAAATTCTTTGTATGCATAAAGATCTTGTGGCTATGATTAGCTTGTGCATTGGTGATAATGCCTTGCATTTGGACTTAAGTGAAGTGTATTCAAATATCTATATGAGAGTGATGGTTGTTCTCTATATTTCTAAGTTTGATAATGGGTAATGTTGAGTTCCTTGTTTGGATCATGCCTAAAAATTTTTGCTAGTAGATGGTTGGTTATTGATTTAGTCCACCAACTATGATTTTTCTTCTTGTATTTCTCTTGTTTTCATGGTATTATTATCATGTTTCCTAGTGCTTTGATATTAGCTAAGTGTTTTTGAGGTGTTGTAGACATTGAAATCATCTTGTTTAATAACATTAGGTGAACATAGTATCATTTAGATGTGATTTCCATTGCTAAACTTATGTTTTGACATAAAGTAGGGGTATGATCCAGTGTGTTAGTATGTGCTTTGGAATCTATCATTTATATGTATAATATTATATTTATATATCTATCCCTTGTTGGGTTGCTAGTTGAGATTACCCTAATAGTTGTAGGAGTTTCTCCTTGGATGTATAGAGGTGTTCATTTCTTGGTTGAAGAATGAACTATCTTGTGTATTATATTTTGAGAATGCTTGGTATTTGAGCCTTGTAGAGGTTTTTTGTTTCATTTTTTATTGTGATTAAATGATCTTTTTGGTATATCAAACCATTGAGGTGGGCATAGTAGAGAATTTTTGTGGTGTAGATCAACATTTTTCTCCTATGTTTTGTGTTTAGTTATCTCCTTGGATGTTTCATTATGATTTTTGTGGTTCCTAAGCCTCATTTGTCAAGAGTTATTATTCTTTTGAGATTTTTTCCCTATATTATTTCCTTTGAGAGCCCCTAAATTGTTCCTATTTTTGTGTTGAGAAGCTAGTTCATGAAGGAAATCCTCACTTTTCCAAAGTGGTACATAAGGGATAACCTCATGGAGTGAGCCCATGAATGGAAGTGGGGCATGCTTTTGATGAGAAAGGAGGTGAGGTAGTGTTGTATCTAGCCATGTGGGATTATTTTTCTTTACATTTGTAGTTACAACTTTAAGGATTAAGGCCTTGGTCTTAGGAGAGACCATAGGAAGTGTAGCCTTGTGTTGGTTAGTTTTGTAGAGAGGTAAGGTTTACAAGCTTGTGCACCTTTCCTTGGTTGAAGGAGTAGTTTGATGGAGTTCCTAGAAGTGGTAGTCATCCTTGTTTTCTTGTGATCAGTTGGACCATGTGGTTAGATATTATCTTAAATTGTAATGGTAGATAGAGGATGGAGGGTTTTGATATCTTAAGTGGTTACACACCAAGTGGCTAGTGTTTGGCCAAATTGTACACTTTTAGATATGTATGTGTGTTGTGTGTTTGAAGCCTAGACTTGGTGAGAGTTTGGAGGATATATTTTGAGAGATCTATTTGGTTTGAAGGATTAAGTATTGAGGGTACCTTATCCTTGATTTATGTAAGCTTCTAGGAGTAAGCCTACTCTTAGTGGGGAGGATGTAATTTTCTTCCCATTTGCAACCTTGATATTTCCTTGTCTCAACAGTGTGCTCTGACAATGTATCAAGGAATGCATAAGTTATGCGTGTGCTTGTTCCTTTGGATGTTTTTCAATGGTTTAGCTTCACTATCTTCATTTTTAGTCTTGGTTGTGAATTTTTATCTTGCACTTGTATAGGAGTGAATTTGCACCCCTCTTGCAAATTCCCCTTTTACACCCTCTACCTTAGAAAAATAAAATTTGACCAAGTAATTCCATGTCCCCATTCCATAGCCCATCCACTTGGAGCTTATTTTTAGTGTTGGTGGGGGAATTTCTATCGAGGATGCGCGCATAGTGCACAAATGTCTACATGGCACACTGTCATCCTAATAGGATTCCAACCTCTAGAATCTGCAAAGGTGTTGCATTCTCCATTAGTGATGAAACATAATGCCCCTATGCCTTCATGTTGACCTTTGAATGGATATTTCCTTCCCAAACCTTCTTCAAATGGCTATGTTTCACATTCAACCCATCTTCTTCATGCTTCTTCACACATTCTAAGATCTTCTTGGAAATTCATGAGCTTCTACACACTAATTTGATTATCTTCACATTCTCCACTCTTACAACATCAAGCTACTTGTTGCACTATTGGATTCACAATTCCAATAGTCACAAAATTCTTCGCATCTACCACAGAAGCTACAACTTGGTGTCTTGCAGGACTACTTTTGGTGTTGTTGTAGCTACGTTGACTCTACCATAGTTATAGACTTGCATTCCTCTCTCATTGTCCTTGATTTCCTTTGGTTGAGGGTGGTAATACTTTCATATTACTACTTTTTTGTTGGATTTGAGTAGCATAGTGGATCTTGTAGTGCTTGATTTCATTTCCATTCCAGTATTTTTTTCTTATCATATTTCTACACATCTATCTATTTGGTTTTCTGTGGAGGTGGAAACACCAAAGTGTGGGTTTGACTATGACAAACCCCTATACAACCCCAACATTTTTCCTCTCTTGATTGTGTGTAGGTACGCATTTGTGTGGAGCTTTCTAGAGAATTGGACCCTTCATGAGTTCATTTCCACCACCTTTTCCCTTGTCATTTTCTGTATCACAAGTTTTATTGTCATTTCAATGGTTTTGTTATTTTTTTCTTTAGTCATCATTAGTAAACTTTTAGCTAAGTTTTTTAGTGGGATTTTTGTCACTCTATCTGTGTCCTTATACTTTTTGTTTGTATAGATGCCAACACACCTATGAGATGCCAATGTGTCGTGTTATCATCCCTGATCTATGTTGTTGTCCTCTAGTAGAGAGTTGTATGATGTACAATTTGGGTTCTAGAAGCTTGCTCGTTTAGCCCCATTAAAAATCTTAGGTTAGTAGAGTGACAGAAGCATTGAGAGTGCTCATCATTCTCTATCCTTGACATCAAACAATTTCTTAAACACCTGCATAGTTGAGGTAGATCAAGGAATCCTTCCACTCTAAACTCTTCATGATTTGGAGCCTTGGTGTGGTTGGTCCCCCTTCTCTACATTTTGGTGAATCCGACATGAACCATTTTGGTTCTATTTAGCAGTGTTGAAAGAACATTTCCTCGTATCCTAGGAGTGTTGTCGACCGTGTGAGTGTTGTGAGCCACCTAGCCTTGCAACCCAAACTATGACCCTTAGTAGCATAGTTGGAAGGTTACCTAATAGGGAAAACTTTAGTGGTGAATCTTCACCAATTGGTGAATTTTAGAAATCGGCCAAGTCAAAATTGGAGAATTAATTGCACCCAATAGGGTGTCCAAATCGCTCATATTTTACAAATTATCGGTCTAATGCATGTCCATTCACCAATGATTTTTTTTATGTGGCATATTTAAGCAACAAATTTTCCATAACAAATTATGTGTTTCAAATGGATTGATTAATATTTTCACCTGGAATCCCGGAAGCATGTAATAAAACATCTACATATTCACCAATACTATGAAAACAACATTGTATCAGGGCCCATTTCACCAATTAAAATTTACAAATAGTTGCTTGTGAAGATCCATTTCACCACTTAAAATTTACAAATAGTTGCTTATGAGGACCCATTTTGCCAATAACATTAAAAAATAATTACATTTGAGGATACATTCGCCAATTGTCGTGACACCTCCATGCTAATCATAAGGCCATAATCGCCTTGAAAATTACAACGTATCGTTGTATAACCATGTGAGATTCACCAAATTTTTAATATACCATTTAAAAATCCTGCAGAATTTTCAAAATATGGATCATTGATATAAATACAATCAAAATTATCATTTATTCTTACACATTTTGTTTAGTTATCGATTTGAAAGTTGGACTTGGAACCTTGAATTTGATCCTAGGTAAGTTACAAAAGTTTACAACATAGGAATTCATGCTTTAACGAATAGCAAGTCAGCGAAAACCTAAACTTAAAAGGTGAGTGATCATTTCTTCATAGTGTTATAGGATTTATTTATCTCTTTTTCATTCTTGCTTCAATCTTAAAGATGATATTGAGTAGGGAATGGGATCTATATTTTTTGTCCTTAAACAAGAAGAAATTATTTTCCATCTTTTATTTGAAGTGAGAGATCAATATGTCGAGTAGGAAGGGTAAGACTCCTTAGGGTGGTGAAGGGACTGGGAGGCCATCAAAATACTCAAAACGTAGAGGTACCATACAGTCTTACTTTGGAATTAGAAATGCTTTTGATCCATCATATCAAGATGGAGCTACATCATCAACTCTTCCACCAAATATTAATGAAGAAGGTATTCACAATACATCACTGCCACCAGAAGGTCAAGGTGAGATTGTCATTGAGTTAAATATGTCAAATGAGGATGGAAATACTGCAAAAGATGTTCCAAGGGATACCCTATTTAGCCAGAATTAGATAATTAACTTGGATCAAGATGATGTTGGTAGCAAGAAAAGAAAAGGAAAATCAAAAGTGGGGTGCAAGTGGGAAATGACAAGGAATTTTCAAATTGGTTGGTTGTCAAAGTACCCATTCATTGTACTAGTGGGGAAAGAAAATAATGTTGAAACTACAATAGAATGCATGTGTATAATTTGTAGTTGGAAATGTAAAAGAAATAAGAAGTTGCAGCTAAATCTTGACACTATAGAAAAGCATATTGGTAAAGTTTATGAAAAATATTGAATCATAGACGAAAAGGAATAATTAGTTGTATGATGCAAATCAAAGGAAGAATGTCTTCATGTTACATATGTCATAGAATATGAAGAGCATAAGAAAATAATTTCGAAGCTTGTTGCATGTTGAGGTACACTTGAGGCTCAATTTGGAAAAGCAATGGAAGGAAAAAATCTATCAAAAACTATTTAGATGAGTGTTGTTTTCAATATTTTTTCCAGAGGGTGTCCTATGATAGACTACCCAAAATATTTTAATTTATTATATTTTTTGGGTGTCCTCGCTTTCCTAGCTCACATTGGTTAGTAAACACTAGATGGGAATGGGAAAACAATTTTGCTACAATGGAAAAGCAAGATTTAAAGGAGAAAGTAAAAGAGTCAAACTTTATTGCATTATCTTTAGATAAAGTTACTAAGGTAGACAATATTTCTTGGGTCTATATGCATGTATATACTTATATACACCTAAATTTGGACACTTACATTGGTCCAAATTTATCCCTTTTTGTCTAAAGATCCTCTTGATTGTGTTAATTAGGTAATATCACTAATATCTAATTAATACCCTTAATTCTACCAAATCCCTAAGGTATTTAGTTAATAATTAAATACCTTATCTCTTTAATCCTCCTTTCATCAAATGAATTAAATAAATATGACATTTATTTAATTCCTCACATGTCACATCCCTTCCTTAATCTTAATCAACCTCCTAATTCCATCATTAAGAATGTGCGCATGCCTAATCCTTGATTAGGATGTGTCACATCCTCCAACTTTTGAAAGTTGGCCCCTAATCTCTTTTAGCCACCTAACCCTCTTCTAATCCTTCATTAACTAGCCTAATCAACCTCCCAAGGAATTTTCAATTCCTTTTATCCTTCCAAGGAATATAAAGTTCTTTTTTCTCTTCCCAATGTGATCTTTGACTTGTCACATCAAGTCACATGTGGACTCTTCCCCATAGAATCTTTGACTTGTCATATCAAGTCACATGTGGACAAGTGCTTCCCTTTTTGGAACCTTTTATTGTCCATGAGATTCTTCCAAGCATGTGAATTTTTAATTCACATTTATTTTTCCAACTACTTTCCTCTTCCCCATGGAGAATTCCTCAAAAGTCACTTTCATTCCCACTTGGGGACAAGAAGTTCCTTTTTGAGGAAATCTTCTCATCCCCCAAGGTACTTCCCAAGTACTTGTCCTTTTTCCACATCATGTACCCTCCTTCAACCTCATTTACACCACCATTTCTAAGCCAATTCCACATGTCAAGATGTGAGGGCTTCTAAGTTCTCAACTCACCATAGCCCTTCATCTTGGCCTTGTTAGATAAATCTCAACCATTTCAAATTCTCTAGAGAATTCAAATTCCTCTATAAATACCCCCTCTTTTCTCTCATTTAGGGACTTTTTGCATTCCATAGCCAAACTCTTGTGATTTTATCATTTGAAGCCACACTTAACTAATTTTTACACTTTACATTCACCATAGCATTCTCATCCACTTCTCATCCATATTGCATCACATTTGTGCATCTTTTGTCATCAAGAGGAGCATACACAACTTCAAAAATCAAGGGCCAACCAAAGGACAGCTTAACAAGGTATAATATTTCCATCTATTTAGTTAAGTTCGATGTTTTTTCCCTATCTTGAGGTGTAAGGTGTTTTTCATTGTTTCTTGCATTTCTTTTGTTGCTGCTCATTTTTAGAACAATATTTTCACCTGATCACATTTCTATCACGCATGGTGGGACCCACAGACGGGTCTTGTTCTTTCACATTTGCTATTTTTTTACTATTTGCAAGTGCAGGTTACAGAGGGGCAGACCCAACTAGCAGAGAGGAGAACCTTCCCATCCAAGGGTGAACCTAACCTCCAGGGGCTGACCTGACCTCCTGGGGAAAACCTAACCTTGGCCAGGGGCGAACCTACCCTCCACAAAGTCCAGAAATAAAAGATTTGCAATTTTTTCACAGAGGAGCAGACCTAACCTCCAGAGGTGGACCTGACCTTTTCCAGGGGCGGACCCAACCTTTTCCAGAGGTGGACCTAACCTCTAGGGGCGGACCTCACCTTTTCTAGGGGTGGACCTGACCTTTTCTAGGGGTGGACCCAACCAAAACAACTTTTTTCAGAAGGTGAAAACTGAAGTTTAAGCATTGTTTTTAGTTATTTTGGGTATTTTATGACCCCTTAACATTTACCGTTTGTGTCTGTGTGAACATATGACTAGCATTTGGTGGAAAATGGAAAACAAAAAGTGCTAACAAGTTTCTTGCAGGGTCATCCGTTCAAAACATTTATTAGTTGTTTGTTGTTTTTCATTAATTTAGGCACATAGATTAACTAGGAGGTGTCAATATACTTTGTGTGTGATGTTTGTGGTAGGATATTGACATATTTAATCCCCTTGTGCCATTTGGTGATCCTGGGTGATGAGAAATTGTAGCTTACCAAGTCCTTTTGAGTCGCCCATTTTTTTCTTTTTCTTAGGGGACCTACTTGGGGATTTCATCACCCCAAGGGACAATCCCAACCACACGTACCAGTGGGGTATATCAAGTGGGGAGAGCCAAATTTTTACCCCAATCCAACCACATTGTTATTGGCAAAGCATCAGGATGATGTGAAGAGTTGGTCTGAGCCTTTAGTATCTCGCTAAGGTTCCCGACTCACACTTGTGATGGACTGGTGTTCACGGTTTGGGCCTCACGTACCAAGTATATATCGAGGACTCCCTAGCAACCATGTTTATCATAGAATAGAGGATTTTGTTGGCCATACCCATTCTACTAATCTTAGGATTGTGCTGCTTGAACGGTTTTCCTTGTGCAAAACTAGTAATTCTTTGTTCGGTCGAGTTAGCCTTATCCTCTGATTATTGTTTGATATGTTTTGGGTCCTTTTCCTTAGTTATTTTTCTAAAGACTAATTTTAGGCTTGTCTAGGGGAAAACCTTCCCTCTAGGAGAGGACCTGACCTTTTCCAGGGGCGGACCTGCCCTCTGAACCAGCCCCTTTTTATCCTTTTCAGTCAGTTTTGTCCAACCTTTAGTTAGACAGGCATACCTGACCTCCAAGGGTGGACTTGACCTCTTTCAGGGGTGGACCTGACCTCTAGGGGTGGACCTGGCCTTTGTCAAGGGTGGACCTTCCCTTTGAATAGCCAGTTGTATCACCCGTTTCATCATTCTGAACACCTGTTTCATCATTTCGAGCACTTGTTTTGCCTTTCTAATCACTTGTTTCCCCATTTTGAATGTTCATACACTCATTCTGAGAATCCATTCCTCATCCCAAACATTTATCCCCTCAATTTGAGCATTCATTTCCTTGTCTCTTGCGCTCATTCACCTATTTCTAATGGTTGTTTTTTATCCATTTTCCAGTTTCAAACAACTATTTTTGTCCGTTTTCACTACCAGGGGCATACCTACGTCCCTAGTAGAGGTGAACCTGACCTTTAGGGGTGGACTTGACCTTTTCCAAAGCCATACCTGACCTTTTCCAGAGCCCTACCTGACCTTCTAGAGCCATACCCACCCTCCAGAGCCATACCTGACTTTTTCCAGAGCCATACCTGCCCTTCCAAAACCATACCCGCCCTCCAGAGCCATACCTAACCTTTTCCAGAGCCATACCTGACCTTTTCCAGAGCCATACCCACCCTCCAAAGTAATACCTGACCTTTTCCAAAGCTATACCTGCCCTCCAAAGCCATACCTAACCTTTTCCAGAGCCTTACCCACCCTCCAGAGCCATACCTGACCTTTTCCAGAGCCATACCCGCCCTCAAGAGCCATACCTGACCTTTTCCAGAGCCATACCTACCCTCCAGAGCCATACCTGACCTTTTCCAAAGCCATACCCGCCCTCCAGGGGTGAACTTGACCTTTTCTAGAGCCATACCTAACCTTTTCTAGAGCCATACCCGCCCTCTAGAGCCATACCCGCCCTTCAAACAACTTTTTCCATCCTCCATTTGGTCATTTTGAGCAGTCCTTCAGTAGTTCTGATCACTCGTTTACTCATTCTAAGTAATTATTTGTTCATTTTGAACCTTCATCTTCTCATTCCAAGAATCATTCATCCGTTGTGAGCAGTCATTTACTCATTTTAAGTCGTTCATCCCTCCCGATCACCCGTTTACTTGTTCTAAGTAATATTTCATCTATTATGAACCTCCTTCTCTCATTCTGAGTAATCGTTCATTCATTCTGATCATCTGTTCACTCATTCTAAGTAAACATTCATCCATTTTGAACCTCCTATCATTTTGAGCTCTTGTACAGTCGTTCTAATCATTTGTTTACTTGTTCTAAGTGATATTTCATTCATTATGAGCTTTCATCTTCTCGTTTTGAGATTCGTTCATTCATTCTTAGCGGTTATTTACTCATTTCGAGTAGTCACTCATCCCTCTCGATCATTCGTTTACTCATTCTGAGTAATCATTCGTTTATTTTGAACCTTCATCTTCTTGATCTGAGAATCATTCATTCATTGTGAGTAGTCGTTTACTCATTTCGAGTAGTCGTTCATCCCTCTCGATCATTCGTTTACTCATTCTGAGTAATCTTTCATCTATTTATAACCTCCTATCATTTTGAACTCTCATTCAATCATTCCAATCAATCATTTACTCATTTCGAGTACTCGTCCCCTCATTTTGAGTAGTCATTCATCCCTCTCGATCATCCGTTTATTCATTCTGAGTAATCTTTCATCTATTCCAAACTTCCTTCTCTCATTCTGAGCAGTTGTTCATCCATTTCTATCATCTATTTCCCCAACCAGATCAACGTTTTCCCCATCCAAATCCCCTAAACTTCGTTTCAGGTTATTATCTGAATTGACCTAAGTTCCTGAATTGATCGTCATCATCAACATCTGCTTAGGATTGTTATCCATCTTAATTTAGCCATCATCATCCACCCAATCAATCTTCTTTCAATCTCAAGGTGGATTCAGTGCCACAATCATCCATTTATCTAGTCAATTAGTATCCTAAGTCACCTAGGGTAATCTCTAAATGGGGTTTTCCAATCGCTTTCATCATCTTATCTGATACATCATTCAATCTTATCAATCATCGATCGATCTTATCCAATACAATCCAATCACATCCCTATCCAATCACCTTTGACCCAATCGATCTACTTCCATCTCGAAGCAGATTCAGTGTTGTGATCATCCTATGATAATCAAATCCAATCATTGAAATCAATCCCATCACATCATCTAATCATCCTAATCTGAGCTTTAATCCAATCCTGATTTGACCTTGACCTAAATCCTGATTTGAGCTTTAGTTCGTTTCCATCCAAAATCTTTGATTCATCCTATTTATCCTTTCATCATCATGAATCCTTATCCTCCATCAATAGTAGCCAAGGGAAACCCTAATTACGTCGAAGACGATAATGAGAGTCTTATTGATCCAGAAGTGTATGACAAAGATCCCCTTGACTCCATCATTGGTAGTAAGCTTTCTCCACCCACTTCCCACAATCCAATCACCCCTTCAAGCTTTCTCGTTATGTATTCATCCATGCCTAATCACACTCCTTATGCTACCTTTGAAAAGGGATATCCATTATCTTCCTCACCTGCATCCCCATCATATCCTTCACTTGCATCATCTCCTTATCCAACATCCACATCTTCCTATCCTAATCCACCATCACAATATCCTTATCTTAATCCCCCATCCACATCCTCCTATCTCAATCCTTCATCCGCATATGCCCACTATCCTAATCCTCCATACCATTATGCCCATCCTACTCATATGTTCACACCTTCCTATCCTAATCCAACATTCACATCTTCTTATCTTAATCTGTCATCAACATCTCCCTATCTCAATCTGCCATCTCAATCTTCCCATCCTAATCCCCCATCCCAATACCTTTATTACAACAAACCTCCCATATCCTCTTGTCCTAATCCATCATCCCAATATCCCTATCTTCATTCCCCATCTACTTCCTCTAGCATCGATCCACCATCCATGTCATCCAATCCTAATTCACCATTCCAATATCCTTACCTTAACCCTCCATCCAATCCTAATCCTCCATCTACTCCTAGTCTTCCATCCAATCCCGTTCCTCAATCTAATCCTAATCCACCAATCTCTAATCCTTTGTCTATCCCTGTCACCCCAACTAAGCCTAAAGTATGCACAATCCTCACACCAGAAGTTCTCCAAGTACTTATCACAAAGAAGACATCCCCAACTCCACCACTTGAAGTCATGGAACCATGCCATCCCAATCCATCATCCATGGTCACTATTGATAAGACCCTTCTCCAGCTCACACCTATCATTGTTGTTACCACCCCTAGCACCACTCAAACTGTTGAAACCATCACATCTACCAAATCCATTGAACCCCCACCTCCTACTCTGAGATCTATTGAGCCCATCGAAGAGAACCAAATCCAATCCACTCCTCCCACTCCTAGTATTACTGAAATCCATTCCCATGAATGCCTTGAATCCTCTATCCCTCCATCTTCCCCACTTGAAGAGTCCCTCCAACACTCAGTCATCCTCCCATCCACACAAGATCAATCATGCCAAGAGTTTGATCCAAAGCATACCAGCATATCCCCTTCTCTACATCAAGATCATACCATCCCATCTAGTCCACCTCAAGATCCCAGTCCCCCATCCATTCCATCCCATGATCCCCTTGACACTCAAGATTCTATCACTCCATCACATGAGCTCCTATCACCTACTGTCACAAATCTAGATCCCATCATATTGCCTAATCCCTCTCTTGATTTCTTATCGCTCACTCATCCTGATTCAGATGTTGCTATCTCATCATCTCCATCTCATAATCCTCCATTATCGCCTAAACCTACTATCCCCACACTGCTTGTATATCCCCTTGGTACCCTCACATTCTTCCATGGTGGTCTCCTTGCAAAAGAAAAAAAAAGCATATATACCACCCACCATCCTCCTCCTAATAATGGACTCACATCATGTTTTCAGAATAACACAAATCCTATCATGGATCGCATGCTCAAGAACATGAACTATCAAGGAAAAGGTTTAGGCCTTCATGAGAAAGGTATTTTAGAGCCCATCTAGGTCAAAGAACAAATCTGTATGCAAAGTCTTGGACATATTTCTCAAGACTCAAAATCTAAAGATGTTGGTACAACCTCTAGACGTCCTCAACGAGCCTCTTCCAATAGAAATATAGGTTCTTCCCATCGCTCCACCCAATCATATGCTGCCATCCCTCCTCCTCCATCGTATCACCTCAAAACAAATGTCCATATTCCTCCTTCATCTGCTCCATCCATTTTGGGTCCTTACATCCCTCCACCCACTACGTCTGTTTTGGGCCCTTATATCCCAAAATCACCTCCTCCATCTCATCCCATTCATCCTTTCATCCATTCATCACCTATCCATGTCATCCATCATAAACATCCCACTCGCATGTCCCCTAATCAGGATCAACAAAGGAACGTACCTACACATCCTCCATCACTCCACATCATCCATCTCCTAGCACCCATCCCATTGCTATTAAAAGCACTTTGGATGCTAAAGTAAAAATTCCTAAATCTAAAGATCCACATGAATCTAAATCTCCCCATGTCCCCTCTAAAAGATATGGTGAAGAAAATCGAAATCAAATCCATAGGCCGCAAAGGCCCACCAAAGAAAAAATCAAAACCATGTGGATCCCAAAGAAAAAAGATGCCATGCCTTCAAATGAAGCATCCATAACAACATCCAAAGTTGCTAATCTGAAATCCAATCATAAACATCCTCCATCTCCTCAATCTTTTTTGGGTCCTTATGTCCCAAAATTCACTATCCCATCTCCTCCATTATCCCCACATTCTCAATCCATTAATCCTCCTATCCTTTCACATCCACCACCACATGTGCCAATGTTGGTCCTGAACTCACCACCTCATCACACACCTACCCCATCATTCTATCCATACTCTTTCTATCATACCATCCATTATCCCACATATCTCCCCCATCATATCCCTTTAATCCATTCTCTTGCATAATCCATTTATCCTAATAAGGTTGTACCAACATCCAATAGTCGCTTCACACATGGACTCTTAATACCTCATATGGAACTTGATGCTTGAGTCCTTCATCCATATCCTTATTTCGTATCTTATAAATACCCTTATCCACATCCCTATCCTTATCCATCTCCATCTGCATGCTATCCAAAAAAACAAAAAAGTCAAAAAAGTCAAAAAAATCCAAAAAAAGTTAGAAAATTAGAAAATTCAAAACAAAAAAATAAAATAGTAAAGAAAAATAATTCATCCAATGGTGAAAACTTGGAAAAAAAGAATCTTGGATAATTACCATGATGAAAACCTAGTAAATAGGCGTCATGCGTAGGTCCCCTATCTAGCTTACTTCCACACTTGGGGAAACTCCATTCCCTTCAACCATCTCCTCCATCCCCCCTACCATCCACATCTTATCTGCCTTATCCCATTTATCCCAATCCCTCCATCCTCCTTATGATCTTGATAATGATAGGGGAAAACATATAAACATGCTTTGGACACCTCTTGGCATACATTCCCCTCATCCGCACACTATCCTAATCCTTATTCGCATGTGTCTACCTCCCTTTTCCACCCATCATGCTACCATTAATCTCCCTTCCTTATCCATGCGTCATATCCATATTCATATCACTCCCTTATTTTCCCATCTTTCCATCTTTCATCCCTCATGCCTCATTATATATGACATATCTAGAGTGGGGCATCTTCTTCCTATGTGACATAAGTCCTTGGACAAATCATTCATCCATCCCCTCCATCTTCCCATATTTATCTTCCTATCCATCCAAATAATCCCTCCCATCCCCCATCTTTATCTCTCTATCCATCCCTTCATCTTTATCCTCATTCCATCTCATCATCCCTTGTTATTGGTATCTAGCTATAGGCTTTTCTTCATGCAATCCAATGCCATCTATCTCCTCATCATCATTCTCATTTCTTTCACACATTTTTCTAATCTCCTATCATTTCTCATCCTTCATCCATCCATCATATCATCCTCCCAATTCATCTTTTGATGATTCAGATAACTATCCCATCCCTGAGCTTTGTGTGATTTCTATCATCCAATCCAATCCAATAGGACTATCATGTGTCATCATATCAGTCCCATCATTTTCATCCCACCATCCTTTATCCATCATTTTTCTTTGGCCTTTTTCCAAACTACGTTGCCCCTGTGCTTTCATGTAGGCAAGGTGGATCATTTGATCTGCCCCCAGAGCTATGTTTGTCCACTCCTTTCATCCTTCCTATCTCCATTGAGGTCTTCATTATCCTATTTCCACCTTTATCCATGATCAATCATTTGTCTTTAATCAAACTACGAGGGCTCTACACTTTCATGTAGGCAAGGCTAATCTTTGATTGGCCTCCGAGCCCTTAGGTCTTTAGGGTGTGGTTATCTCCTATCTTGTTTCATGTCTCTTGTGTCGTGTCATCAAGCTATGCCCTTATCTAGCTGGTTCTTCACAAACGAGATCCACTTGTATCATCAGATCCAATCAGTTTTGAAAATCCCACATCATCTGGGTCATCTTAGTTTAGTATCCATCATCGGTCTCAATAGGATGCATCCTTCCTAATAGATCTCATCAATCCCATCCACCCCCTTGATCCTATGGAAAAGGATGTTTGAAATTGATTGCGATCTTTTAATGCTTTTGTCTTTTTTTATCATTTGAACTCCCTATCATCACTTGTAAAGGCTGCCATGATCCATCATATTATGGTGTGTTTTGACTGGTCAACATAGGGGCATATCTTGATCTTTTTCTTTTTTGTTGTTGTCTTCTTGGTTGTCCCATGTAGTACCCACCAAGACTCCTGCTGGCTTTTGTTATGTTGGGGCATCCTCTTGTGCTTGTGGTTATTCTAATTCCTGGCCCAACCAAGGTCTTCATGACTTTGGGGTGTTGGAATAGCCTTCTTGTCTGTTGTGTTTGTTTTATGCATTAGACACTAATCCGCCTTGGTTCTTCATACCCTGGCATCTTGTGTCTTGTGCTATAGAAAAAATCAATCCTCCAAAGATGGAAATTTTGAATTAGGATTGCATTTCATCTCTCATTCCATCCTCTCATCTATCAAAAATCCCCCCAATCCATTCATCCTTCATCAATCTCCCTCCCCTCTCCATCCAATCTCTTATCATCATCTCTTCAATCTTCCTAGAATAATATTGATTGGTTATTCTAGGCATCTTTTCCTCCATCACTTTTATCCTTTCATCCATCTCACATCTCAATCCCCTCCTCATCCATTCAATCTAGAAAAACTCATCACATCCTTAGTCTTTTTCCCAGCCTTGCTACAAGCCTTGATCCACTCATCCTCATCATCATCCTCATCCTCGGGATGTATCCTTCCCTATCCTTTTGCGTTGTCTTGGGCTATATCATCTCCTCAACGACAACACTCCAGCCATCATCAACCCATTTTGGCTTGTAGCTTGACTGGGGAAACATCACCTTTGTCATTCAATCCATTTGTGCTTATCAATCTCCTATTGCTTATCATCCTCTCTCATCCATCCCTTTGCATCATCTTCCTCATCTCCTCTCGCATCACATCATCCATTTTGAGAGCACACCCATGTTCTCTTGAACGCACATGTCCTCTAAAGGGGGCATCCTCAATCCCTAATCTTCATCTTCACCCCCATCATTTCCTTCTTCCTAGTCATCCCTTTGATGACTAGGGCATCTTTTTCAATCTAACCATCTTCTTCTGGGTTCTATATTTTAATATTCTTTGAAATGATGCTACTTCATAGCACCATCTCAAAGAGGGGAAAAATGTAGATACCTAAATTTGGACACTTACATTGGTCCAAATTTATCCTTTTTTGTCTAAACATCCTCTTGATTATGTTAATTAGGTAATATCACTATTATCTAATTAATACCCTTAATTCTACCAAATCCCTAAGGTATTTAGTTAATAATTAAATACTTTATCTCTTTAATCCTCCTTTCATCAAATGAATTAAATAAATATGACATTTATTTAATTCCTCACATGTCACATCCCTTCCTTAATCTTAATCAACCTCTTAATTCAATCATTAAGAATGTGCACATGCCTAATCCTTGATCAGGATGCGTCACATCCTCCAACTTTTGCAAGTTGGCCCCTAATCTCTCTTAGCCACCTAACCCTCTTCTAATCCTTCATTAACTAGCCTAATCAACCTCCTAAGGAATTTTTAATTCCTTTTATCCTTCCAAGGAATATAAAGTTCATTTTTCTCTTCCCCATGTGATCTTTGACTTGTCACATCAAGTCACATGTGGACTCTTCCCCATAGAATCTTTGACTTGTCACACCAAGTCACATGTGGACAAGTGCTTCCCTTTTTGGAACCTTTTCTTGTCCATGAGATTCTTCCAAGCATGTGAATTTCTAATTCACATTTATTTTCCCAACTACTTTCCTCTTCCCCATGGAGATTTTTGAGGAATTCTAAAATTCCTCAAAATTCACTTTCATTCTCACTTGGGGACAAGAAGTTTCTTTTTGAGGAAATCTTCTCATCCCCCAAGGTACTTTCCAAGTACTTGTCCTTCTTCCACATCATGTACCCTCCTTCCACCTCATTTACACGTCACCATTTCTAAGCCACTTCACATTCCACATGTCAAGATGTGAGGGCTTGTGAGTTCTTAACTCACCATAGCCCTTCATCTTGGCCTTGTTGGATAAATATCATCCATTAAATTCTCTAGAGAATTCAAATTCCTCTATAAATACCCCCCCTTTTCTCTCATTTAGGGACTTTTTGAATTCCATAGCCAAACTCTTGCGATTTTATCATTTGAAGCCACACTTAGCTAATTTTTACACTTTGCATTCACCATAGCATTCCCATCCACTTCTCATCCATCTTGCATCAAATTTGTGCATATTTTTCCATCAAGAGGAGCATACACAACTTCAAAAATCAAGGGCCAAACAAAGGACAACTTAACAAGGTATAATTTTTTCATCTATTTTGTTAAGTTCAACATTTTTTCCCTATCTTGAGGTGTAAGGTTTTTTTCATTGTTTCTTGCATTTCTTTTGTTCCTGCTTATTTCTGGAACAATATTTTCACCTGATCACAATACTATAAAACAATAAGGCCACCAAGCTCATCTTCTCTATGTTCATAAAATGAAGGATAGTTCAACATCGCAAAATCTATTTGAACTAGTCAAGAAATCTTTAATGAAATTATAGGTATGGATGACTTGAAAATTTTGAAAAAATTGGTGTGTGTAGGAGTTGATGGATTTGCAATGATGCAAGGTCAAAGGAGCAATTTTTGCACAAAGTTACAAACTACTTGTGCACCATACATGCTTGGCATTCATTGCATGACCTACAAAATGAATTTAGCATTCAAAATTGTAAGCAAGTTTCCTACAGTATCAAAAGTTGAAAATATAGTCTGCGAGCTCTACGCATACTTCTAATGAATTCCCAAACGTTTCATGTAATTTTAAAATTTTGTTGAGGGAATAACAATAGGAAACAAGATTCTCAAGGATTTCGATACCAGATGGATCTCCTTACATGGACCAATGCAATGAGTTATTTCATAATATCAATCCTTGATTGGAGTAATGTACGTGCATTGCAACACAATAGACAAAGCTCCTGATCTCTTACATATGTTAAGCGATATAGAGATACTCTTGACTTTAGCTAGTCATCCTGGATGAAATGAACAATCTTGTGAAGAAATCCCAAGACAAAAATATGTATATTTATGAATATTCCAAACTATGTAGACATACATGCATGGCCCTCGATCATCTATATCTAGATCTAACACAAGAAAACCCAAATTATTTCATGTGGCAAAAAATTACAAATCTATATCTATATCTATAATGAGGATATTGCATTTCCATTCACACAATCTTTGATAAATAACTAAACTTTCAGAACTTTCAATTATCCTTCATATTTGATTTGCTACTGTAAAACCGTTATGCTCATTACAAATTTGAATGCATTCCTAAGACTTGACATTAATCTATCTCTTTGTGCTTGAATTACAAAATTTCTCTTACATGAGCTCAAAATTTTTCTTTACCATCAAAAGACCCATGTAATTGGCCATGAATTCCCATTTATAGAAATATGGGAGCAACAAGCATCAAGCCAAATTACAATTAAAGTCACATTTACATTTTCCATATGTTTCATTTTAATTTCAACATTCCCTAGATAGTTATATTTGCACCTTTGAAAGTGGGGGAAAAGCATATAAGATAAAAACCATTTTCATTTTCCAAAGAAGATACACCCACTTTCCAAAAGGCATCTTTCATTTGTTGTAACAACTTCAAAAATATCTTCCTTACAGGCCAAAAGTGTTAACCACTTACATGCCCAATCAGAAAAACTCTAATATAAAGATATAAAACCAATCCATGTCATCATTTGTGCCACCAATCTCCATGTTGGGGAGGGAACAATATTTTGCAATAGTTTAACAAAATCCTAATATGTACTATTTTCAGGCTATGCATTGTTTCTCTCTAGTCCATTAGTCACCATGCTTGCAGAATTTAGTTCCAAAATTTCACTCACCATCCCACAACTGCAAGTCATTCCTTTAACACGTCCAAGTATTTGTTCTCCAGGCTTGGAATTCGTCCTTAGTGGGCCAATTGAAGCTCATGACTCTATCATCCTTTTTCCTACAAGGTGAATATTTAGTAACAACCTAATCGAATCCCTTATCAAACTCTACCAGGACAATCTCTGCATGGGACAACATGTCCATCTTCCTCTTTAGCATACCTATATCATGTCCCTAAAAAATTGAAGTAGCTTGATTCGAAATGACTTCATTAAAGTTTCTTTTCTCCAATCCTCCAAGGTTTTGTTGTTACCAGCATCCCTTAAAATGGATGGCAAGAGACCATGATGTGCTTCATGAAAGTTTTTAACCAACTCCCTTATCTTGGTCTCCAAAGGCTCTATATTTCCCCTAAACTCTTGAATTTCATTTACAATTTGAATGGTGGGCTTAAGCTTTCAAGGGGAATTAACATCCTACTTGGCTCCAATAGACATCATTTTGAACTCTTTCAACCTTTGGATCCATGTCTCCATAAGTGGAATAGATTTCTCGTTATCATTGTCATAATTATTTATAGCAAATCTTATAGAAGAATAGTTGGCATGAATGATGTTTAGCCTATTATTAACCCCTCTATTTAAATTCTCCAAGACTACAGTGACAATCTTCATATTACTATAAAATATTTCCCCATTATGATTGTCACATCTCTCCTTATAATCATTTAGCTACTTAAGCAGCTCCTCCTTGTTGGCACCTTCCTTTGTCCATGGTGCTTCTGATGTGTTTGGTTGCACCATTGAAATGGGCATAGTTACCATGTTGTATGGCACAATGGCCCATGAGGAACTTGTTGAAAGGGTATAATCAGTAGGTGTAGGCTCAAGTGAAGTAGTAGGGGAGGAAAAATTAGTCCACGTTTGTTCTCCTAATTGTAAGTTTTGAAATTTATCCCTTAATAATGTTGTCTTTTTCTATAGCTTCATTTTTTGTTGTTCGGTATTTCCATAATCAACAAGTAAGTCAATGTATTATTGTCTAAACCGCTCCTCTATAGTTATTTAATCTACTATGGATTTTGTAAACTGCTCAAGCAACATTTACTAACATTTTTTCTGCCTCAAGAGATGATGTCTTTGACACTCTCTTTATTATCAAGCCTCTCTTATAGTCTAGTGCAGGCTCTACAATGCTAGGCTTTCTTGTACTTGGAGCTAAGGCCCATATAGCCAATGTATCCCACTATTCACTAAAGGAAGAACCTTGCAATGTAATTGTAGCTTCCCCTTCTAAATTATAGAGGGGTCTATCACACCTCTTTATCATATCAAAAGTAATGGCAGAAGCTAGATCCCATTCTAGAAACAATAGGACACCGCTATTTCTTACTAGCGCTATGCTTGTTGTTGCAGTCATTCCATGAAATTTAGCTCTCATTTCCTTTAGGACTTGGGCTTAAATAGTTGCCTCTGGAAACTCTAGGTGAAGACTTATTTGCTTAGCCACAGTAGTAACATACTCATCCTTCTTAGCCCTATAGACAAACTCCATGAAAGCTTGTGAGTTCACAAATGAATCATCATCCATGAATATTATGCATGCTTCCACTTGAATATCATTAATTTTATTTATCCCAGTGAGGTTATCCTTGCTCAACCTCATACCTAATTGTTGTGAAACAATCACTATCGGTGTAGAAGGAATTCCCTGTCACATTTCCTACTTAGATACCCAAATTTCCTCATCCAATTCTTCATCATCATAATCCACCAAACCTATTGATTTGACCTTTTTCTTTTTCAACGGCAGCTCTTTTGGTGGCGAGGCATGTTGTGATGGGGAATCAACATCTACAATTTCAAGCCCAGTTGACCTTGAAGGAGATGGTGGTGGCACTTGTTGCACTAGAGAAGGAGCTCTTTTCTCCTCTTGTTGAGAGGAAGCAACAGTTGCATCATCCTCCTTTGCTTTATTCTTTCTCCTTATGAAAAACTTTATTTTCTACTCCTTAGGAGGCTGTTATGTAGGCCTTTCTTCCATAACAGGGATTTCTCCTCCACCCTGTTCCTCTTCCATAGGGGCTTTCCCTTTATCTTGAATCATCCTTTCACACTCAAGGTGACCAACCACTATTTCAAAAATCTTGAAAACATGTTCCATTCTCTTCATTATATTGGGGATTTCTACAAGAGTAGTGAATTTAGGTTTCTTTTCCCTTACCTTTCTTTGCATTTTGTTAAAAGAAATCCAGATTCATTTTCTATCATCTTTCTCCAAAAGTTCAAATATATTCCTTATTACATCCTTAGGGTACTAGAAAATATGTTCAAATTTGGAACTCCTATTCCTTAACTTTAACCAAGCTATGAAACCCTCAGGATCATGATACTCCCTTGCTCCTACTCTTTTCATGTTAAAAGTCTTGAGTATATCATTTATATTATTCCAACCTCCCTTAATCATTACAAATTCAGAGAAGCATGTGTATGAAGGGAAAAATGTTCCTTTTCCATTATCCTTCAAATGCTTGTTATCCACGCTTCCCAACTACCACATCACTTCAAGGAACCCAATTCTTTTTGGCACACATCTAGGAAATAAGTGAGGTGAGATAGTAGCACCATACGCTCTCAAAATAGTATATGCAAGATAAGGGATAACATCTCCCCAATTATGATCAAGCCCCAATTCAGGCCTCCTATCCTTGGGTCTTAAAATATCATGCAGGGTCTTAGGAATTATTGGCACAATCATAGCTAAAGCTCTTCTCAACTCAAAGGAAAATAAATTCTCAAATACCACATAGTCAATTTTTTTGTCATCTTTGTCTAGTATAGTGGTCCAGCACTAGACATGCATTTCCATCTTACCCTCTACTCTATCTAGTTTCATATTCTTTCCAAATTAAGGTGCACCTTTAAACAAAAACATGTGCATGATCAATGAATACTAATTGAATCCTACTCCCATTTCACCCTTCTTCAACTTTACTAGACCCTCATAAATTTTCTCTACAAGAAACCCCATATAATCATAAATTGTGCAATAATGGGGGTGTTGGATGTGGACCACATATACATCCATGCCATGGGCATTCCAGTGACTAGGTCGTAACCAATAATTTGACAAATGGAGTAGATTTTTTTCTAGAAATAAGGGACAAAATAGTTAACTAGATAGGGCTCTATATCAAATGGTCCCAATGTAATATTTTGGCCCCTAATCTCTACTAGATACTTTGGTAGCATATGGACCTTGAATGAATGCCTAGTTTTCTCATATTCTTCTCTAAGAGCCTTTTCATTGATCTTAACCAGGTCCTCACTCCACTCAGTGAGACTGAAAACATGAGCAATCTCCTCCTTAGTGACTTTAACCATGTCAATTTTGTCAAAGAACCTCACAATCCTGGTGACTAGGTCATAATTGACAGCTATTGCTTTTAACAAATCAATATCCAGGTACATTTGGCATAGTCAATTTTTCCAAGTCAATATTCCAAGGGTTACCAACTAGAACACCACAATTTCTATTTCCAAACCAATTGTTGAATAATTCCCACCCAATGCAAGGTAATGCAACATCCCTAATAGCACTATACTTGTCAATCAAGCCCTCTACTACTTGTTTACCTCAGAAGAGAAATTGACCCTTAGGTTTTTCATTGGTTGAGGGTGGCAACTAGTCAGATAGGTCCTTACTCAAAGGTCTTTTGGAAGTAGAGGCCTCCTCCTTTGATGAATACACTTTCATTTTAGGAGCCATGACTCAAGGGCTTTTGTAAACTAGGGTTTCTAGATTCACAAACTAAAACCTACGACTTGAGCAAGGGTTTGACACAAACAATTGCAATGCAAAACTACCATATTATTTGAAATGAATATCAAACCTTAAAAGAAATTTAAAACCAGGAAAACCCTAGTGACAAGATGATAAAGAAAACACAATTGACCAAGTTCTTAATAGTTTCAAAGGCAGGACAATATATCAACTTACTAGCTTGGCACAAGCTTTAAAACCCTAACTCTGGCATTGAACAGGCTTGAAAATGCAACACAAGCTTCCCTAGATGTGTAGAGTACTTTTATCAATTCTTAATTATGCTTTAAAACAAGTTTTAAAAGCCTTACAACTTCTAAATTTGGTAGCTTGGTGTCCTATCTTCCATTTTCGCTCGCTCGTGCAAACGATAATGACTCACTTTCCCTCAATTTCAAATTTGAATATTGTTTGTTGATCTCATAGTGAGATAAAAAGACCACCAGCTCAGATTAAGTCAGCTTAGTTGAAAAAGCTAATTGTGAGCAGTTATTGCCATCATCCAACCAAAACCATCCATGTGGAACTACTTCCCAATGATCCACGGGTTCCACCATCTCATTGTCACTGAAGCAAGAAACCACATGTCATCTTTCCCACTTCCCCGTGAATCTTAATTCTCATGCAACTTCTATCAATGGGAAGATGGGGAAGGGATGAGATTAAATATTCCATCCTCAACCTATGTGTGGCGTAACACAAGCTCACCTGCCCATGCACATAATCCCTTGGTACAACCAACAACCATGATTAAAAGATCCATTTTTTATTACAACACCTGCCTCCAAAATTCCCTTTAGTAACCAGAAATTTAACACCTTCAATCTGTGGAAAAAAAATTCATTAATTTTCTAATGTTTCCTTTTTAGCTCAAGTGATGACACACAACATTCTCTCATTTCCTTGTTGAGAGATGGGAGGCAGAGGTGGGTCCCCCATGGGATGGAGGAGAGTAGTTGAGATTAACCCACATCATCCACCTTCAATCGTCGATCTCATCCGAATGGAGTGTTTGCTTCCTTCACTGCTCGGTGGGTCCTTCTAACAATGGGACACATGTCATCTATCCACTACCCCATGATATTATTTAAAAGCCAAGATAATTTAGATGGGGAGGTGGTGAATGCTTAAGATGTAGCCATGTTGTTTCATCACCACCGTTGGTGTGCTTCATCTCACCGCATGCTAACTTTTCAACGATGTCAAGCCCTCTCGTGCAAAAGATATGTGGCACTCACCTGCTAGCCCATGATAATATTTTAATGCAACAAAAAATGAAATGGGGGTGTGAGGAGTGGCTAAGATGATTTCTCAGTGATCGAATGGTCTTCATAAAACATGAAATCTACACATGTCATTTTGTTAGTTCATAAAAGGGGTCCATGACTAGGTGAACGTTGGGTGAAGGCATAAAACCTAAAGAAGAAACCTTAGACCTAGAAAATATTTAAATGACTTGTTACTCGCATATTATAAAGGAAATTTATTATTAAGAAGATGATTAATGACAAGATTCCTAGGATTTAGGGTCCAGTCAATAGAATGATCCAAAAGGAACAAGTCACAACTTAACTAGCCGAGAATCAACAATAAGGGATCAACGAAGAAACATAACAATTTTCGAAAACATCATACTTAGGGGTTTTTAGGAAGGGTTTTAGTAACACAAACCCTAAGGCATGACATTAAACAAATCCCTAAGCCCTAGAAAATAAAACTTAACCAAATTTCACATAATTTAGAGATGGAACACAAAGCATTTTAGGGGTTCCATCACTTTGTACTGACTAAAGGAGCCTTTTGGAAGGCAAGATAATCTTCACCAGCAAATGGATGGAATTTGAATGAGAAAATGCATATTTTGGAATAGATTCTCTCCTCCTATATTTTTCATATGAATTATTAATAAAATGATCAAGGATCCTTCTATTGGTCTTCAATCGTTTTGGTTGAATGTATGATTTTTTCTCTACTTTAATTCAAAGAATTAATTAAAATGCTTTGATGGAATCATAGGTTTGTATGACTAAATTAACATATTATTAATAATTTAATATTTTAATTATGTTAAAACTTAAATATGTACTCAGTGATTGATCACTCAACTCAATGCTTAATAACATATTAACAATAGTAGCATATACAACAATGAACATCAACAATTGTTTAGTGTGTATCTAGTAGTTGAAATTGTACTTTTTCTTCAAATGATAAAATAAATAATAAAAATAATTAAACATCAACACATTACTAAATTTGAGTTTTTTCATTGATTTTCACATGAAGGAATACATAGAGGCATTGGCAATGCAAAATCTTGCTCAAAAACAACTCTGCACAAAGCTTAGATGGAACTTGGAAACTCATATTATCCAATATCAAATCACTATATCACCTTTTCTGGCAACTTCCACTGTTCAGGTAGTGGAATTTTCATTTGTTCTAATTGATGTTGTTTGACTTGAAGATTTGTTCAAATTTCATGATTTAAATTAGAACCTATCTTGAATTCTTCAGTCAATTTTGATTCAAGTTTATCAGTGGTTTGATGGAATCCAAATAGTTCACCACATCTGTGTTCTGAGGAAACTGGTCCAAATCAATCTTCCTTGCACCCTCCATCTTCTTTCTGAAAGCATCCTTTCTAATGAATGACTCATTTGTGTCAAAATCCTCTAGAGAACCAAGCTCTATGAAGTCCCTTACCTTTTCATCCAACTTCTTCATCTTTTCTGCAGCCAAATTCACATATTCCTTTGTTTCATGCATTCTCAAACACTTTTGAATGACAAATGACAATGCCATTGAGGCAACAAGCCGATTATTAATCCCTTTTGATTTCAAATCATTGTCACTGGCTTTGTAGACTATCTATTGAACTTGATTTGTAGATTTCTCTAATGCCAACACATTTTTGTTGTCCACTAAATATTTGTTGAGCTTCTTATAATGTATTCTAATAGCATCAATCAATTGAAACAATTCACACAAATGATCAATCCTCTGCATTATTTCATCCTTGATCTTTTGTTTCATATGCCTCATTGTTTCTCTACAAAATGCAAATAACTTATTTTGACAAGAGTTAATTTCCTTTTTTCCTTCCATCAGCTCTACCTCCAACCTTTCATTTGTTTTTCTCTCTTTCTCTAATTTTCGTTGCCACTATGCATTTCCATTCGCAATGCTTTGTCTTTATTTTTTTGAAGTGGATTTTTCCTCATCATATTTCTTATTGCTCTCATATAGCCTTTGCTTCAATTCATTCACTTCTCTCTCATTTTGTTTATCCTCTTTGCTTGTTGATGTAGAGACAAAAAATTTATTGTTTTTTCTAATTCATTTCTTTTGTTATATGTTGCTTTCCTCTTTGCTTTCTCATTTTCTAGGTCTACCTACAACTTTTCTATTTGATTTTGCAACCTTTTTTCTCTCTATCTTGCTTTAGCAATGATGTGTACAACAATTCATTATTCTTCTTTGATACATTAATTTTTTTAGTATTTTTGAGTCCAAAAAAATCCAATTGTAAAATGCTCACCTGAAATTTAGATCAATCCATCTGATTTACTGGTTTATTTTGAACTATGGGAACAACGATTATGTACTCCATGATTTCTGTATTTCTATAAAATTTGGGTAATACCATGGTTGTTGCAAGCTCTAAAGTTACAACAGACGCACTCTCCATTAGTTGCTTCTTTTCTTTTTTATACAATTTTGATTTCTCTTTAAACTCTTTAATGTAATCAAAACTTGGGGAGGCAGGAACAATGGAATGCTTGAATGATGAAGGAATAGGAGTACTTGTAGTTGCTAATGTTGTTGCAGCCACACTTACTGGTAGTGGGGGAGTGCCTGGAAATAACTCCTTTATGGTATATCCACTGGTAGTGTGACTTGGACCTATCAAAATCCTTTGCCTCTTCTATATGCCTTGATCATTTGGTGTTTGTGTGGTATCTTGTATTGTTGTCCTCTTGTGTGTAATTTTTTGTTGTAGCACATGTTGACCACTACTAGTACTACTACCCATACCATCTCCACTAGTGGCAGTGCTAATTGCACTAAGCTCTCCACCATGGGAATTTCCTAGTTGTGATTGTATCTGACCATGAGGATTAGGATTTGAAGCTCTAACAAATTGAATTGTTTCAACTCTACTTGTACGCCCTTGGTCTACTTTTTCACCTCCAAGGCCAGATTTATCAGCTGGCTTTCTACGCTCTACATTTGTTACGTCCAAGGGCCTTGTCTTTGGGAACCCAAAGGACCACCTTCATAACCCATTTTTTCATCTATTGCTGCTCTTGAAGTATATGCTTCTTTTGTGGCCTCACTTAAACTAAGTTTGAAATTGACATGGCTTTGTTCTTCCCTATCATCATTAGATTCATCATCAATTTATTGATCTTCATGTTCATCAGGATGTTCTATATTCCAAAATTTTCTAAACTCATGATCTTCTTCGTTATCTCCATACTCTGCAAGAGCTCTTGGATCATGTAGCTCCTTCCTCATAGACCAAAAGGTAGTAATTTTTTATCGTGACCAATTTTTAGCTATAACTTCCTTATCTAGAGAATCTGGCATTTTTACTCTACTAGATGGTTTATCACTTTTTTCATAAAAAATGGTGTACCTCCTAATTTTCTTTTGATGCAATGCCATAATTTATGCTAACAATTGTTCAAAAGAAATACCTTTCTTAGCAACACTTTTCTCCATTGTTATTTTGACCTCATCCCAAGAATCCTTATTTCTCAAGTTTTCAAGCAAGGGTTTACTTTGATGTTGAATTATACTTGCAACATTCCTATTGGCCACAATCATTGATTTAATGGTGTCACATGGATCATACTGCCAATGACAGAAAACATCAAAATTAATTTTTTTTGAAAGATCATGTGCCACACTAAATGCTTTTATTTTCCATTTTCTTTTCCTGGGTATTACTATAGGGTTGAATCTAAAGCTTGTTGGTCTAAAAAATTCCTCTAAATTTGAATAGAAAAAATAGCACAAGTAGGTTGTGAACCTAAATGTCTTGGTGGAACCTCCTTTAATCATTAAAAATTGTTTATGCATGAATTCTACAATGTGCTCAATAAAGTTATATTTGACATGTGGAACACCATAATGGATATTATATACCATTTCAAGGAGGCTTGCACCCACTTTCCAATTGCTATCTAGTCTAAGGAAAAATTCTAGCATGGAAATAGTATCATGAACCCATGGTCTAAAAATATCAAAATCATAAAGAGGCTTATGATTACCTTTCAATTTGTTTCTAACTTGTATGTTATCTAGAACTATTTTATTTATGAAAGAATTTTTCTCCCTTTCATCCACTGTTTCATAATCACTAGCAAGCTTTTCTAGGTCAATGTGGACGTTTCCAAACTCTTTGGTTGTAAACCCCAAAACTTTCCAAATTCTTCTACATTAATGGATAAAAATTCTTCCTTTTTATCTTTATTAACAATTGCTCTTTTGTTATCATCATAATTTTAGGCACAGACCATGATAAATTTTGGGTAAGGGAAAACCTCATGTAACATCATGCACCCTAATCTAGTTACCCACGATGCACTGATACTATTAACTTGCATTTTCTTTACAACCTTATTCTAAGATGAAAATCTAATTTCTGAGGTACGCCTACCATATATTTCAGGATTATAAATATCATGGTATTCATTAGTGAAACATGGGGTTTTAAGCAATCCAACATAATGTATTTTTTTATTTTATTTTTCTCTAGTGGTACTGGTGGTAGACATGCTTATATAATGTGAAATTGTGAATTCCCTCTTAGTCCTCCTTAATTTTTCTTAATTCTTAAGTCTCTCAACCCTAAACCCAAACTTCATTGAAAAAATAAGATTTTAAGAAACGATGAAAGTTGAAATGTAGCCGTAGAAATTGTCTTTCACTTACCTGGATTTTGATTCTTGAAAATATTAATACTAACAGGCGTGGACTGGCTTTATTGGACGTGTAACCCAGAATCTCCTAGGTGCACTACTATGAGAAATATGAAATCTCCCCATTTGTTGACCCTCTCACTTAAAAATAAAATCACTTAGCACTTAGCAATAGAAAGTTTTTTTTTTTTTTTTTGAACATTAAAGTGAATGAAACATTGAAATGTCAACATGTTGCTTTTGGACTACACAATTAGTACATGGTTTTCCTGCATTGACAACAAATTCTAAACCATTGATATTTGTAAATGTAACGGTTATAGAGTGATTTCAGAGGTTTAAGTTTGCAAGCCTAGCACTCTGTACATTTCATTTTGGAATGCAACTACAACCATACATCTAATGTTCATCAAATAGTTGAGTAATTTATGATCTAAACAATAAACATGTGTTTTAAAGTTGTTTTAAACTTTAGTGCGCTAGGATTGACATCAAGGCCAAGGGGACGGTAACTTAACATTGCAAAGGACTTAATAAAATGAATAATGATACCGAGAACTAGGGAAGAAGGTAAACAACAAATTAGAAATCAATAACATTTCGGTAAACCCTAACAAGAGTGACAAATTTTAGTGTTTATAATTTTTTTGTCAATTTGATGGCAACCTTCTTTTTTCATTTGTATTGCTTTATGTTTTACTTTTAAATCTGCATGCATTTATTTCATAAATAGATAATACTTAATTTATTAAAGGAAAAAATATTGATTTGAATAGATTCATAGACACTAAAATCATAAAATAATTATTTACCATAAATGAATAACGAAGAATAACACAACCATTTTTTTTATTACAATTGAATTACAATGTCACATTATTACATATCTTTTTAAAGATGAGTAGAGTATGCAAGCGCCAAGCTCCTGTTTTGTATAAATAACATATGTTACTTTACATAATAGAAATAAAAATGTAAGTTCCAAGCTTTTGTTGGACCATTGGTGAAAACATAATACAAATGTCACTCTAAAAATAAATGCATGGTGATGGGACTTGTTGGGTCAACCATACACTCTAAAAATAAATGCATGGAACTTACCTGGTTAACCATGGGAACTAAAAATAAATGCATGAGACTTGCCTAGGCAACCATGTGCTCTCAAAACAAATGCATGGGGCTTACCTGGTGAACCATGCTAGGGAAATGGGAGTTGTGAAGATAAAAAATGTACTTATCCCCTTTGAGAACCAAAGTCATGCAGAAGATGAGGGGTAGTAAAATTGCTCCCATCTTTTGCATGTAGCCTCCATGCACTGGGATAACACTTATCGAGAAGCAATCAAAGCTCATCATCTTGGTTCAAAACTTGTCTGAGAAGTCAAGTCAACTAGATCAACTTCTTTCCAATTCCACCCATTATGAACTTGAAGGAAATTAGTCTTTTACTCTACAACTACATAACTAGAGGCAATAGAATTTAGAGTATCCCCAATAATACCACATCATCTTCTTCTTGAATCCTTATTAACCATACAAAATGAAAGCCCTTACGACAATTTAGAAGATTGCACTCAATAGTAAAGCCTTTAGCCTTTAATGAATTATTTTAGTTGTGTTCACTATCCCTATTTATGGACCACAAGTGCCACTACTAGCCTGATCCTTGTTTACTTGTGAGTCATGTCATGTGTGAGGTTGGGTACAATGATAATCGCGATTCACACAAACCAAAAAACCAACTTAATTGATTTGTGTAACTTTTACATTTACAATTAAAATATTCAATTTGATTGACGTCTAGCTACATACCTCAAGTTGAGAAGTTGTCAAAATCGCCAGTGCCACTCAAACAATATGAAATCATTACAAATCTTGTTTCACTAGATCACTGGATTAATGACATCATCATCTACAATTCTACAATACATTGTGTAATTTTCAATATAAAGCTATCCAATCAATAGCTTCAGATGTTCATATGGAATTAATCCACACTGTTGCCTACAGTACTGCAACCACACTTTCTTCAAAAAGATTGAGAATTGAATAAATGAAAGGTAGAGTACATCAATGTATTAAAAATAGAGAATTAAATGGATTGTTTTACCTTAATAATTATCAATGTCCACTAATAAGTCACAATAAATTTTGCTCACTTATGATCATAACTATATGTTGATAATTACTATTAGTTTTAAAAGCCACATTTTTATATTGATCAAAGAAAAAAGGATTTACAAGAATGGAGCCACGAAAAGTATTTTAATTTAAGTAGCTATTGCTAAAGACTGAAGTACATAGTACATAGCCATCCTAGCCAAAAAGCCACTAACTGTGACAAAATTAACCCGTCACAAAATACATATTACAAGAATTGTTACGATGTACAATAAAATATAGACACGTGACACATCACACAATTCATTACTAAATTTTTTTGTAACATTAGTTGAGGCCATCAATTGGGTGTTTGAGTAGAAGGTGAATCGAATTTAACAAAGTAACAACAAAGAAGAAAAGAAAATCACCCAAAACCTTCCTCCAAAACTCCAAAATCTTTAATGATTTATTTTTCATATATCAAATAGTAGACCCCATCTCATATTAACCAGGGCAAGAACCTACGTTGTAGAAGCATGCAATTCCACTTTCTGAAAGATTCCACCAATAGGCGCTAACCCACTTTCAAAATTATAATGCTCCAGTGTCAAATCCAATGAAGAAATAGAGTAAATGAAAGGTTGAAAATAACATATTGCCAACATCTACATCAAATCTTTATCGAGAAGAATTTCCATGCAATTGGACAAGAAAGCCGAAGCTACCTTAGAATATAGAGCTTTGGAGTTTTTCTGAATCCATTCCCTATCCACTATTATTTGTATAGCATCCTCAACCTACACATAAGGAATTTTAAAAACCATACCCAACTTTCGTCTGTCATATGCATTGTCCCTTCTTTTCTCCCAAAAATATTTGGGTAGCATGACACACCATGAAGAGTCCATAATATCATAGTTAAATTAAGAATAGAGAAGAAAGAAATCAACTCCAAATATATTATAAATGATATGAAGAACATAAATTTGGTGAAGTATATATAGAAGTTAGAACAAAGACAATGACATCAAATACTCACACTTAACATTTAATTCACCACTTGAATTTCCTTAATCATTGATGTGACAATATTATTCCAAGTTACCAGCAAGAAAATCCATGTTTCGGCCTTCCCGCTTCCTCGTTGGGTTTAACCCATGTGCAACTTTCAACAATGGGGAGGGGGGAGTGGCCTAGATTAAATATGGTGTTTCACATCTATGTGCTCTTTACCTTAAGACCATTTTCCTGTGCATAACCCTTGGACCAGATGGACAACCCAAATTAAGATGTCTTGCTTACCTTTAAAACATGTGCTTAAAAGGCTCCTTTAGTAGCTCAGGCTTTAACACTAGTTCCTTAATAAATCCTTAATATTTCATACCTTTCTATAGTTCCTTTGATGATTCTGATTGTTCCACGTGGCACTTCCTCACCTCCCCATTAAGGTACAAGAGATGTAGGTGGGTCCCCCACGAGCTGACGGGGAGCAGCCAAGGTTGACCCACACCATCCTATCACTACCATTCATTTTTGAAACCCATCGTTCACCTAGGTTGAGGGGTTGGTCACCATGATGACTCCAAAGGCTTATATCATAAATTAAGCGACCTTCAACTACTGATAGCCAGTCAACAATAGAATATTATTTTAGTTGTCATGACTTTAAGTGATTTAATAAGTAATAAAATGTCAACCATTGATTTTTGGAAATCTAACAGTTCTAATGTTATTTCAAAGGTTTCAATTCACAAGTCTAGTGCTTCAGAGATTTGCTTCTGGAATGCAACTACAACCATCCATCAAAAATTCATCAAACGGTTGTGGATTATATTATTTTGCACTGACATCTGGTTTTAGACATAATAAATATGTTGACAATTGTTCCCATTTTAGACACTTTATGAAGGAATTTGAATGTGCAAAAAATTTGTCCCAAAATTTGATACTTTAACCACACTATGATTTTTTATTGGAATACTAGTTTATTTCATCACTAAATCTTTTCTATTAGTTTTAGATTATGTTTAATTCACCATTTTTTTTTCATTTGAAAATAGGTTTA
Organism: Sequoia sempervirens; assembly: GCA_007258455.2. NCBI lineage: Eukaryota > Viridiplantae > Streptophyta > Pinopsida > Cupressales > Cupressaceae > Sequoia > Sequoia sempervirens. Next base: position 547,350,499 of record VDFB02047230.1, read on the forward strand.
ATTCACCAAAGAAAATATTTTTTTGGTTTGAAGAAAAGTTTTAGTCACCAACAAAAATATATTTTTTGTTTTGAAAACAGGTTTATTCGCTAATGGAAATATTTTATTGGTTTGAAAAAAGGTTTTAATTTCCAGTGAAAATATTTTATTTGATTAAAAAATTGCAATTTTCTAGGATTTTCCATAGACTTCTAGAGATTAGAAAAGATTCACCAATTCAGATTTTTTTTTCCCAAAAAACGAAAAAAATCACTAATAAAATTAATATTTTTATTGGGAAGTATACAAGATTCGCCAAGATTTTACACCTTCACTGAGGGGGGGTTTCTTAAAGTTATCCATGTTCCCTAAGCATTTCAAAATGAAACCTTGAGTGGGTCATCATCTAACTGCGAAACCGTTGGGGGCTCTTGTGAAATTTTTGTCTAGTGTACTTAGAAATGGCCTCCTTTTTACATCTACCCATCCCATCTGTGCAACTTGCAAGTGGATCTCTTGCCATAACTTTCACGTTGTAGGATTTTCCAATGAATTATGATAGAGAACCATCTCCCTTATACATCCCCACACGTATCAACGGAAACACTATAACGGGTGTCCTCATTGACCCTACGTGTTGAATGAATTTCATCATAGAGGAGATTATGTTGATTAACTTCTTACACAAGGATGGATATGACGAATCTAGAAGCACTATTCATACACATGATGGGCTCTCCATCCCTCCCATCAATTGCATCACCTTGTCATTCCTAGTTGGACCTAGATCCGTAAATGCACTTTTTGACATTATCCCAGGGTCTGAGCTCTTTAGAGTGATACTAGGTATCCCCTAGTTGGTCGTTATGAATGCAGTTCACTCAATAGTTCATAAGTGTCTGAATTTACCCATGAGGGTATGGTGCATGTAGTCCATGACACCAGCTATAAACCACTGATCACACATGGGGGCTACTCTTTGGACCACTTATGGCCTATGCTCGTCAGTCTACTTCCTCCTAGGATGAACCTCTTGTATCAAACCTATGTAAAGTACAAGAGTGGGGGAATAACACCTAAGGTTAGGTACCCTCCTCCCTATTCCATTTCACATAGAGCTTTCCTAAAGGTGAAGCGTGAGGCTTCCTTCGCTCAAAAAGGATAAGAAGAGAAGCACACCTAGATCCCACAAAACCACCAAATGGTATTACATAAACCATGTGCCCCAAAAAATACTACATCATGTGACCCCACATTTAATATTGGGTACTTTATTATTTTATTATTCCCCCAATATTAAATAATTACATTTGACAATTATGTCCCAATGTTACATACAACAAAGTGGCCCCAACATTATAACTCCTTATGATGCACATTCACCTAGAAAAACCCCTAGGTGCACCACACACATAATAAATAAATAAAACATTACAAACATTATGCAAGGTGTACAACACCTAATCCTAACACCTTCTTCTTCTTCCATTATTTTTCCTATCTCTTCCTTTCACCCTGTTACAACACCATCAACTTCTGCTCCTAGGCATTTCCTGGAGAGTTTGATGGTGCCCACTTGGCGAAAACCCAAGCGTCTAGCATTTGAACTTCTTTTCTTACCCATAGTGCCTCGACTCATTCATTATGGTAAGGGGAAGGGTCCCCATGGAGCGTCCTCTATGTCTCAGTCTCTGTAGCCTCCTACTACTCCTACCTCTCAAGAAACAAATGTGAAGAGGCCCACCGCTAAGGCATTGGAGTCTACTCCCCCTATTTTCATTCCTTCATCTTCCCAATCTCCTCCTTTTCCAGTCCAGGAGTCTCTCCCTCTACCAAAAATAGCTATGATGGATACTCCGATGGTCAAATAAGAGTCTTCCATCTCATCTTAGCCTATAGACTCTAGCTCTCAAAGTTGTAGAAACCACCTTTCACATGAGCGCAAGTTCCAAAAAAAGGATTTGGTTGTTGAGAAATTCATCTTGCAAAGGAAGGAAGAAGATTCAACAACTCCTACTTCGGAACCTTCTATTGTGTCCTCCTCTTCCCTTCTCTCTACTTTAGTTCCTTTAGCTTTAGTCTTGCTTCCAGCTTCCATCACAAGTGTAAATGATCCTCACTCGAAGAGGGTGTAGGTGTTTATTTCTCCTTCGATTGAGCCACCCCTTTTGATGTTCCTTTTGAACATCCCTTCATTTTCAAAACCCATGGACATGTCGAATACCTTGGTAGTGTTTGTCACAGTTTTCTCCTCTTCCTTCGCACCCTCTACTTCATCTGTGGGGACCTTGAATCCCTTGATGAAATAGAAGATGGAGGACAACCCTACTAGCAAATGGGGTCAAAATAAGGGTTCACCTTCTTTGGAGGGTGGTTCTCTGCTAGCTTGTATTGTCCTAGTGACAAAGGAAGCTCTAGTGTCCCCAGAGTTTGTCACTACACTCGAGTCATTCGGTGAGCCTAGCAATGGATCTCAGGTGTCGCCTCCTTCACCCATTGAGTTAACACATGAAACTCATGTGAAGTGCATGTTCAACTTTGTGGATGAGGTCTCGATCCTATGAATGATCTTTATGAAATAACTAACATTCACCCCACAGGAACTGAGTGGAGAATACCTCGAGGGGCCTTCTTCCTTGGCTCTTGTTGCAGGAGATTAGATTGTGTGTGTGTGTTGTGTTGTGTTCCCCTATTCTTGCATTATGTGTTCCTAGATGACCCTTTTCACCCTTGTAGTTGCTTGGATATATGAGTGTTTTTATGTCATAAAACTTCATCTATTCATCACATCATTCTTCCTCTATTGTGTATTGATTTTCAACAATTGGGGATGATGCAAAGTGTTGGGGGAATTTAGGCTTCCCTTCCATGTTGACCCAATTTTTTGTTTTTATTTTTTCTTCACATAATTTCTTCATATGGTTTGATATAATAGGGGGTTGACAAAAATTCATTTATATACTATTATATCTATTTATCTATATTTATGAGCAGCTCCAACCCCAAAATATCAAAACACCCCTATCCCTTATTCATGATGTTATTGTATCTTCTTTCTTTGTGCTTATCTTTCTTGCTTGATTTGTGATGTTGTGGTGCTCATGTGTTGTCCCTCACGTGTATGACAACATTACCATGGTTACATCCCATCATGTTCCGTGGGCCACAACATCACTTTTTCATTCTTGCTTTCCTTTCCTTAGGATGTCGCACACCTTTTTGTTTGCCACACACCATCCTAAGGGAGGGGATATCATGTCACTTTGATTTTTAGAAAACACATTTTATGGCCAACAAATCTTTTCTTGAAAATATGTTCAAAATATTTTTTCAAAAATCGCATTCCTTACCATGGATCGCTAGCAAAATATTTTTCATTCATCATGGGTTCGTAAAGAAAGAATTTGAAAAAATTTCATCCAAGGAGGGATCACCTTCCCTTTGTGAGGGGACCTTCTTCCTTTCAAATTCCTTGATGAAGTGAACATCTTTTGAAAGGATTCCTTGATGTTGAATTGATTTGCAAAAAATACTCTTGTACTTTCAAACTAAGTGTCCCTTGAATGGACCCCTTTTCTTTTAAATGGTTCTCGAGGGACCCCTTTGAAAGCCCTTCCTTTAGTCTTTGACTGTCTATGTGACTATCTACTTGTTTTCCTACATGGCTACTTTATTTTCTCTGATATGTTTTATCTATAGATTAACATGTTGCTTTACAGGTGCACCTATGAAGTTTCTTTCCAATTCGACTCTACAAAGTCCCCTTACATTGGGATTCCAAGAGAGAGTACCTGGGGGCACCTTCTTTGTAGGTCCAAGTACCTATGAAGCGCTTGCATCTTGCAATATTTTTCCATTATTGGTCTACAGGCCTTCAGTGCACATTGTTCAATCCTCCTCAAGAGAGAGTACCTATGGAACCATTTTCATGCCCGGTGTTTTCGAGCTTGCCAAATTTTGGTCTTCTTCCTCAACGATTTAGGTATACATTTCTAAAATCTTTCAATCTACTTTATCGAACACTCATTGACACTCATGTTTTCTAAAATGGGTGTAAAATGTATAGGAGAAAATTTGCACCCCTCTTGTGAATCCCCATTTTACACCCTTCACCTTAGAAAAATAAAATCCTACCAAGTAATTTCACATCCTCATTTCGTAGCCCATCTACTTGGCACTTGTTTTTAGTGTTGGTGGGGGAATTTTTGTTAGAGACACGTGCATGGTGCATAGAAATCTATGTGGCACGCTGCCATCCTAACAAGATTCCTGCCTTTGAAATCTGTAGAGGAATTACATTCTCCATTGGAAACAAAACATAACACCCTCATGCCTTCTTTCTAACCTTTGAATGGCTCTTTCCCTCCCAAACCTTCTTCTAATGGCTATGTTTCACATTCAACCCATCTTCTTCACACTTCTTCACACATTTTGATATTTTCTTGGCAATTCTTGAGTGTCTACACACTAATTTGATCCTCTTCACATTCTCCACTCTTGCAACATCAAGCTATTTTCTGCACTATTGGCTTCACAATTCCAACAATTTCACAATATTCTTCACATCTACCATAGAATCTACAACTTGGTGTCTTGTGGGACTACTTTCAATGTTGTTGTGGCTACGTTGACTCTGCCATAGTTGTAGACTTGCATTCCTCTCTCATTGGCCTTGAGTTCCTTTGGTCAAGCTTGGTAGCGCTTTTGTATTACTACTTTGTTGTTGGATTTGAGTAGCATAGTGTCTCTTGTAGTGCTTGGTTTCATTTCCATTCCAACATTGTTTTCTTTATCATATTTCTACATATCTATCTATTTGGTTGTTCGTGGAGGTGGAAACACTAAAGCACGGGTTTGACTACATCAAACCTCTATACAACACCAACATTTTTCCTCTCTTAGTCGTGTGTAGGTACACATTCGTGTGGAGCTTGCTAACGAAATGGACCCTTCGTGAGTTCATTTCCACCACATTTTTCCTTGTTATTTTCTATATCACTTTTCTCATCATTTCAGTGTTTTTGTTATTTTCTACTTTAGTCATTATTAGTAAACTTTTAGCTAAGTTGTTTAGTGGATTTTTTGTCACTCTATATGTGTCCTACTTTTTGTCTGTATGGATGCCAATGCACCTGTGAGATGCCAAAATTCCACGTTGTTGTCCCTAATATGCATTGTTGTCCTCTAGTAGAGAGTTTTCCAAGGTATAGTTTGGGTTCCAGAATCCTGCTCATTTAGCCCCATTAAAATTCTCGGGTTAGTAGAGTGACAAAAGCATTGAGATTACTCTTCATTCTCTATCCTTGACATTAAACAATTCCTTAAACACCTGCACAGTTGAGGTAGATCAGGGCAGACTTCCACTCTCAACTCTCCATGACCTGGAGCCTTGGTGTGGTTGGTTCCCCTCCTCTATGGCACTAAATGTCTATTTAGATCACCCATATGTTTCAAGATGGTTTTCCTCAACATGTCAACTGTTGATGTTTTGTATATAGCAAGATACATGTCTAGAAGTGTTCCAAGTTACTTCTAATGACTTGATTCATTTCAATATTGTAGTATTCCTTGAGATGCATGTGTTATGCTTTATATTCCTAGTTTATCACAATGATTTAGTTCATGGATATGTGTATTATTAGCTATGTTACATGAATATGTATTATCATGATTGTATGACATGTGGATGCATTGATTTATATTTTATATGATGTTATACTCCATTGGGTGATTATGATGTGCTTTGATTATTATATACTAAGTAGGTATGCTTGACATTTGTATTGTGTTGGTATAGGTATAGGGTTATTTCTTCACCTAATTATGCAATTCTAATTTATTCCCAATGGTGGTTATTCAAAAATGTCACATCGGGCTTTCCAATTGTTAGTAACCAATCATACTCAAATCAAGCATGATATGTGTCATTTTTAGCCCTATGTGAACTCAAATCCAAATTGGAGGTGATCTTGGAGCACATCCATGTTGTGAGTTACTAGTAATTGCATAATTTAATTAATGGTTTAATTTCCTTGTTGATCATGAATGAATTTCTTTTAAATTAATGAATGCATATTATCTAGTGAAATATTTCTATGTTTTGAGAAAAAGGGAAAGGTAAAGTTAAGATAATTATGTTTGAAATATTCCTTTAGATTGGGAATACATGTACTTGATTTAATTATTTTGCTAAGTGTAGCAACGAAATAATGTTGAATATTCATTTTTCTCAAATGCATTTTGGAAAAAGAATGAGAAAAATATGAATAAAGGAAAAATATGAATAAGGTAAAAATTAGAAAATAGAAAATAGACCAAAAGGAATAAAAAGAAAAAGAAAAAGTCTTTTATGCATTCATTTATATTTTAAGAAAAATGACTCTCCAAAACCCCTTCTTCAAAATTAAAAATTTGAGTTTTTTTTTTGTTGATTGTTAATTGTGGGAGCTTAGATTTGGCTTTGGATTTGATTCATCAAATATTTTTTGGTGTGTGTGTGCGGACTCAATTCCATCAATTTGGGAGAAATCGCATGATTTCATTGGGTGTTTATGATTGCAAGTATTAGAAGTTGGTGTTGTCATTGATGTCAACAAACCTATGTTGTCATTGATGTCTATTGTTGTGAGTAGTTGATGCTTTGATTAGTTTCATTATGTTGTCATTAGTAAAGCTACTAGTGTCAACCTCTAGTATTGTTGTGATAAGCTTCTATGATTGTAACACCCCTCCATTTTGGATGTTTGGATCGGCAGTGTTTTCTTTGTAATGCTTTGTTCTATTTATGCTGTGACTTTGAACTTGGTTACTTTTGACCATTATCTGTTAAGCGATGCAAACATTATATTTTAATGTGATGGTATTTTACTCTGATATTATCTTTATGACATGTTTTGGATTAACTTAGAAGATATTTGATTTAATGATGTTTTATGATGTTGATCATATCATTGATGTTAGAATCGTTAGTTAATAAATTGTGTATTGGTGAAGGGGACAGAATTGTATCACTCGCTTGCGAGTGCCCTACGATTCTGAGATTTCCTCTCCACGGTGTGTTTGATCATATTATATATATATGCATGTTCGATGTACTCTTTGTTCGCAGGTTGACGAGTACATGACATCGACTCCATCTGGTTCACAGGTTTGAGCGTGTCTAGTGACCAATGGTAATCGATTGCGAGATAGTAGCTAGGTTTTCCATGCCAAGTCATCACCCTAGTCATAGTGTGTCGTCGGGTTGTTGTCAGGTCGGTTGTTTTAATTTGGTCCATTTCACCTTGTTTATTTATTTAATTTCAAATTTTAAAGGTTATTAGATGATGGGTGTAGTTAAAATGATTTTTAAATGTAGCTTGTTGCAATGTTGAAATTTTATTTATTTTATTGATTAATTTGATTTAATTAATAAAATAATTTTTAGTTTATTGATTAACTAGGTTAATGGTGATAAATTAAATGAAATGGTTGTTTTAGCATTATTGTATATTAAGATTTAATTAAAATAAAAGTGCAAATCATGTTTGGATAGTTAGAGTTAAATTAAAATGAATAAATGAAAAATGAAAATGTGTTTTTAATTTCACTTTTTGAAATTATAGATGAAGTAAATTCCTTGCAAAATTTGAATTCTTTTGTTTAAAAAGGAATTTTGAAAATGCATGATATTTGAATTAGAAATTAAAATTGTTTTAATTTTTTTAAAAATGGAAATATCTCCAAATTGTTCAATAAATTTAGTTGGTGGGGATATTTTAGGGGTTTGACCAATTTGGGGAAAAAGCTCTATTTTAGTAAATAGAATGTGATATAATTTTCAATTTGCAATTTGGGGAAGGATTTTTTTGCCGTGGCTTTGCTTGGATTTGTGAGGGAGATTGAAATTCTTGCTTGAGCTGGATTCAAAAGAGGAATTGAAAACACCATTGTTAAAGTCTTCAAGCTTTGGAGGAAAAAATTAGGTTCTTTGATTTCTTTTGCAAGAGTTTTTGAATTTTGTATGCTATTGGAAATTGTTTATAATTTTGTTTGAAGATCAATGAAAGAAACCCATGTCAATTTGTTCAATATTTGCAAGCATCTGTTGAATTTTTTTTGGTGAGAAAACAAAACAAGAATTCAAACAATGGTTAAATAGAAAGAAAACCAAAAGAAATTGGCATTTCAAAACTGAGATTTAAACCCAACTATTGCATTGCCAATTTGTTATTTTATTACAAAATTTGTTGTGCATTTGCACAATTTGGATTGTGAAAAGGAATTTGGAAATATATATTTTGCATAAAAATTTAAATGCTTTAACTTGGAAATGTTATTTTTTTTAAAACAAATGAAATTGTTTTCTTTATCCAAAGATTCCCTTTTTTTTGTTGAGCCCAGGAAAACTGTGTTTTCTGTTTAAAATTGAGATTGTAATGTAAATAAAATAGTTTTTTTTTTTTTTTGTTTTGGTGGGGAGGCAGGGGAGCCAGCCCCACCGCCGCCTAGCCCCCAGGGGAGGCGGGCTATGTGCGTAGCACACAGGCCACACCCCATGGGGTAGGCGGACTATGTGCTTAGCACACAGGCCACACCCCATGGGGTAGGCGGACTATGTGCTTAGCACACAGGCCGTTGCCAGTGGCTAGGGCCTGCGTGCCTTCCCTTAGGGTTCGCCCTTTGTTTATTATTATTTAAATTTTATTTAAATTCATTTTTTTTAATTATTATTATTTGTTAACATTAATTTATATTATATATATATTTTATTATATATATATTATATTTTATAATATTTACATATTATAAATATATTATATTTATATATACAATATATTTTAATTTAAATAAATAATTTATTTTTATTATTTAAAATGTATTATATATATATATATATTTAAGATATATATATATAATATATTTATGCTAATTACTCAGGGATTAAATCGAAGTAGTTGGATTATAAAAGAATTTAAATATCTAAAATAGGAAAGTTAAAACGGTTATTTCATTATTATAGTTGAAATGAATTGATGTATGATCAAACGTTTTTATTTAAAAATATTGATTTTAATTATTTGGTATGATTACGCAAATGAAATTTGATTATTAGTTCAAATTCCTTAACGTTGCAATGAAGTTTATTACTTGTGTGTATGTGCTAGTAATGCTAAATAATTAATTGGCTACATGCATTATGTCGATGTTTGGCTTGGGTTTAGGAAACTCGAACACTAGTTTATGGAGTTGTCGAAAATGCTTTGAAATGATGTTTTCAATCAATTTCTCTTTGTTGGGAAATGGAGTCATTTGTTTATGTAAGTCTTCCAGAGGTTCCTAGAGTATAGGGGTTGTCGTATTATGATGTCAACCATTTGTATTTTCCTTGGGTAGTGTGTATAGACGTATTCTATTGTTGTACCCGGTTTTCATGAACGGGGATGGTTTGTGCCTCCTGTGGATTAGGAGTGGCTTATGTGGTCCATGCCTCCTTTGGAAGGAGTGGATTATGTACTTTATTTCCTCCAGTGTTTGGAGTGAGTTTCTCTTACTTGTTGCCTCCTTGGTTTGGAGAGGTCGTCTTACCAAGCCTACCCTTTGGATTGTGGTTTTGTACCGTGTATGTTGTCAATAGGAGAGTGGCTCTTTGTGGGGGTCCGGCACACAAAGGGGCGCCAGGGAAACTCACCTAGGGTTTAATCAAGTGATAATTTAAAAGAATTAATGGGGAACTTTCAAACTAATAAAGATAAGGAATGCCTCTCTCGTGAAGCATGTGTTTGTTAAGGCTCGAGATGAGACGAGATGCATAGTTTTGCATGAGGGTCTGGCGGCCGGTAGAGGCAAGCTAGGGTAACCCAAGATGGGGGTTTGGTAGCCTAGAAAGGTTGAGCTAGGGTAACTCATGGAAATTTATGTATGACAATCTTCCTAATACAGCATCCAGTCAGTTATTGTGTGGTGTACAGATGATGTTCATGATCATTGTTGTTTGGAAGCATTGTAACTTTGTGTTAAGTGTTATTGTGGTTGTAGTTGTTTTAGTTCTGTTATGTTTTGCCTGTGTCTAGAGGTAGATGGTCTTGTGTTGGATTCCTTGTTACTATCTGCTAGCACAGGGGGTGAGCCTTCGGGTATCACATGGTTGGGTAGAACGTGCACCTTAATCCATTGGGTTGTCTTCTTGTTCGTGTGGATGAGATTTCCCGTTGGGGAGCTCATGGGACCCAGTTCCATTTCATGCTTTAGTCATTCAGTTGATCTTGTATTTATTACCCCTCATTTGTTATTGAGGTGGAATTTGTAATGTGTAATCATGCTTATTGGATTTATCTCATTCGGGGAATGAGTGTTGTAACCTTATTGCTATGTGATCATTATTGGAATCAAGTGGTATCTCATATTCTTTGATGTAAATTATTATGTATGGAATGTATGCGTTCTTTTTTCTTTAAGTATTTAAATGTTATGGTTATAATTCATGTTTCTTGTTTGGGTTTAAGTAACTCGGCCTCGTAACCTTAGGGGTTGTTGGCAATTGGTAGGTGAACTTGCATGTTAAATTGTTCTTATAAAAAAAAATTAGTTCATTTGTGCAGTATTTTTCAACTTCCCCTAGGGTTGCATGGCAAGGCGTTACAATGATATATGGTTGAGTTGCTATTGGTTTATTTATGTTGAGGAAGTGTTGAAGATGATGAGAATGTGTCTCTAGTGCTTGGTTTCCAAGTTCTTTTGAGAAAATTTGATAAGAAGAGGAAACCGTGTGTTGCAATGATGTTCTAAGTGACAGAGTTGTGTTTTGGTTTTTCTCTGCATTTCTTCTAGGTTGACGATCTACCTATGTGATTTGGATATGTTGGTGAAAATTGTTCATAGGTGTTATATTCAAGAGTTTTTGTGTTGGATCATTGTGCAGAAGAAGTTGTGTTCTCCAATGTGTGATTGTGTTTTGTAGAAGTGTTTGGGATAAAAAAAATTTACTCCATGTTTCTCTATAGTTATGTTTCAGGTCTTGTGAACCTAAAGGTGTGTTGATGGTGTTAGTAGTTTACCTCAATCAAGAGGGTTTGAGGTTTGGTGCTTTGGAAGATGGTTTTCTAAGTTATAGTGTATGAAAAAGTTGTCTGGATGTACTAGGTGTGTACATTCTTCAAGTGAAATTTGTTAAGGAGTTTGTTGGATTTTAGGTTGTTTATGGAATATTCTAGAGTTTTTTCAGGTGACTTTTGTTGTCTACAAGTTATGGATAGATCAAAGGAATCATTTAGTTAAAATTTTAATGGTGTTTACATGGGTATCGACTGACCTTAGTGTTTACACTACTTGTGAAGGTGCTTAGTTTTTTTTGAAAGTGTGGTGTGGCATGTAAGGATGGATTTAGGTCCTAGCTAAGGAATTTTGTGGTCTTCTTTCATTCCTTTCCACCACAAAAATGTTTTATTGACTTGGGACCTAATTTGAATTTACACGGTTGATGTGCATAGCTGACCTTGGAGAAGGGTTTTAAGGTTGAGAATGGTATAAGTATGAGTTGAGTTGTTGAAGGCTAAAAAGATAGATGTGAATTATGTGAATTTTTGAGTGTTAGAGTGCAAAAATGAGAAGTGCAGTGCGAAATTTCATGTGCTAGTCTGCTAGATGCAGTGAGCAGAAGTGGATACAAATATTCAGTCATGCTATGAAGGTGTTGATGTCATTGAGGTAGATTCTCCATTGCATTGAGATTCTCTTCTCTATGTAACATTTCTTTTCTATTTTCTTTTCTATTTTGGCAGTGAGCCCTCTGGTAGTGAGCCCTTGTAGTCTGTATTGATATTACCTATGTTGTGAGCTAATCCTCACTATGTTTTTTCCCTTCTTGGGTTTTCCATGTAAATATTGTGTTCTCATGTGTATGGTGTGAAGTTTTTTTAGTTTTTGTTATTTTCTTTTCATGCTAATTGATCATAACATATTAAAAGTTAATTAAATGAATGTGGATCTAAATGTTAATGAGGTTTTTGAAGTTTTAAGGTACAACTGATTCATCCCCCCTCTCAGTTGTCTTATGCATTCAAAAATTGGTATCGGAGGAAGGTTCCTCGAACAAAATATTAACCACTTGAGGTAGATTTGGGATGGTGCACAAGAAGGAGATTCCTATGTTTGATGGAACAGACTATGCATTCTAGAAAACAAGGATGGAAGGATTTCTAGATTATCTGGGATATGATGCCTAGAAATTAGTTCAAAATGGATATACTATGCCTACAAATGGTCTGAGCATTGAAGTTGAACTCAAATCCCATGAAAGCAATGGTATAGCAAGGTATGCTCTCTTGAGTAGTCTTACAATTTCTAAATTGGTGAAAGTTATGAACCTAAAAACTAGTAAAGAAATTTGGGAAAAGTTGGAAAGTATTTATGAAGAAGATGATATGGCCAAGCAAGCTAATATGTAGAATTTAAAGATCAAATTTAAGAACTTGGATGTCAGAAGATGAAAACATTACAAGATATATGCAAAGGGTGGATGGAGTTGCTAGCTCCATCAAAGGTCTTGGTGAAAAAGTCAAAGAACCAAAAATAGTAAAGAAAATTCTTAGAACACTTCCTAAATCTTACAGTGAAAGTTTATGCTATTGAGGAATCTCAAAATATAGAGCATTATACTAGAGATCAATTTTATTGCTCTCTAACTGCATTTGAAATGAGAAAATTTGATACAAATAATGGTGAAAAAATTGAGATTGCTTTTAAGGTTGCAAAAATAGAGAAGATTGAAGAATCAAATCGTCAGGAGGATCTTGATGATGTGGAAGCTAAATTTGTGAGAAGGATGAAAAAGGGTACTAGTAAGCACAAAGGTAAGTTTCCTTTCAAATGTTTTATTTGTGGAAAGATATATCAGTATGATTCAAGATGTCCAAATAGAGTTGTGAATGGCATAAACAAGGAGAAAAAAGGTAAAATGATTAAGAAAAGCTATTATGTTAGAGAAGATGCAATTATTTGTGATGATGAATGCTTATTCATGGATTTAATAGATTAATTTGTTTCTGCTAACTCTAAAAGATGTGTGAAGGAATGCCCTCTAGAGAGAAAGGATAAGACTAAAGGTACTTTTGTATCTACTTCACAAGAAAAGAACTATTGTACCATTGACAGTGGATGCTCTAACCATATGACCGAAGAGAAGAGTAAGTTTGTCAAACTAGAAAAGTATGATGGAGGACTTGTTAGATTTGGTGATGATTCAAGTGTGAAGATATTTGGAATAGGTTCAATCATTTTTTATGGCAAGCATAATATTGATGATGCTTACTATGCCAAGGGTTTAAGGTATAACCTCTTGAGTGTTGGAAAAATGTGCAGAAAAGGATACAATCTTATATTTTAAGATGATGGATGTGAAATCAAAAAAGGGTCTGGAACTGTGATTGTTGTTGGAAGAAGGATAAATAGAAATGTTTATTAGCTCAAGGGTGTTGATGGTCATTTCTTTATTACTCAAATAAATAAAAAATTTCTATGGCACAGGAGGATGTGTCACATTAATTTTGATAATATAGTAAGAATCAATTCAGTGTACATACAAGTAGTGAGAGATCTGTCAAAGATTACAAAGCCTATCAATGTTGTCTGCAAGGATTGTCATATTGGAAAGCAAACAAGAAGAAGTTTTTAAGGAAAAGAACAATCTTCTATTGGATTATTAGAGTTGGTGCATACAAATATTTTTTGTCCTACAAGAGTAAGAAGTATTCAAGGTGACTAGTATTTCACACCTTTGATTGATGATTATTCTAGAATGACATGGATTACTTTTTTTAAAAGAAAAATTTGAATCCCTAGATAAGTTTAAAGCATTTAAAGTTATGGTTGAGAATGAAATGGATATGAAGATCAAGTTTTTGAGGTTTGACAGAGGTGGAGAGTTGACCTCCAGTGAATTTAACATTTTTTGTGAGAATCATGGCATAAAGAGGCACTTGTATGCCCCTAGAACTCCTTAGCAAAATGGAGTGGTTGAAATGAAAAACAAGACTGTTCAAGAAGCTACAAGGACTATGATGAAAGAAGCTAACCTACCAAATTTTTGCTGAAGAGAAGAAATTCATATTGTTGTTTACATACTTAATAGAGTTCAAGAAAAAGCAAACATCACAAAGACTCTCTTTGAGTTGTGGTATGGAAGGATCCCTACTATCAAATACTTCATAGTTTTTGGAAGCAAGTATTATATCAGAAGAGATGAAGAAAACTTGGGAAAGTTTGATACAAGGTATAATGAAGGAATCTTCCATGTTGGATATTCTACTAAAAGCAAAGCCTACCAGTGCTACAACAAAAGAATATGAAATATTTTTGAGAGTGCAAGTTTCAAAGTTGATGAATATTTCTAGAACTCAATGGTGATAGATGGATATGAATCAGATGAGTTTGATTGTAGAGAAAAAGATAAGGATAAGGAAAAGGAAGTGCAGATTGAAGACAAAGAAGCTCTGGAAAAGACCCCTAGAACCCCTAAATATGTATAGAAGAATCATTTAGAAGGATAGATCATTGGAGATAAAAGAAAAGGTGTATTAACAAGAAGGAAAGTTGTTGAAGACGAGGTAAATTTGTGTTTACTTTTTGAAGTTGAACCTAAAATAGTGATTGAGGCATGCAAAGATGAACATTGGATGAAGGCTATGGAAGAAGAACTATTGTAGATTGAGAAGAATTAGACTTTGGAACTAAACAAGGTGGGCAAGAAGGTAGACTATCATCAAGTCAAATAAAGTTGAGAGGAAGTGTTATTCATGCCTCATGAGTGATGAGCTAGGCCCACTATATTTTCATTAGACTACCATATTGGCCTATGCAATTTTGTGCATTTATAGTATCATATGGGCTAGTATGGAATTCATATCATCATTAGACATGTCATGTTGACAAATATGATTTTTGGGTACTTATAAGTACTAATGTAACTAAAAAAATATTTGTAGGGCATAAAACATTAGAATACCAAAGTTCAAGGTCATAATTTCAAGGTCAAGGCCACATTTAGGAGGTTGGAGGATGTTCCTATGACATTGATTACAATTTTCATATAGTTTATAATTTTATAGTACACAATTTCCACATCCATCTATTTCTAAATTGAATATTAGATACTAGGTATTATTCATGGTGAAATCCATCTCCCTCCCTCTAAAATTAAATCCTAGATTCATTTATTCATTTTATTTTTATTTATGTTCTAAACATATCCAAACTTATATTATTTATCTAAATCAATTGTAATATTAATTATTCTATTTATTAACCTCCAAATATTTTATATAAAAATGTGTTATTCCTCTACAAAATTTAAATATTTTTAGAATATAAAATTATTTTATTTTCTTTCGTAAATTGCATTTGTTATATTTTTTATTATAATTAATATTTATTTATTCAATAAACAAAATAGTAGCATTTTCTTATATTAAAAGAAAACATAATATTTGCTCTTAAAATTTATAAATAAATCTCAAAAACTAACATGTAAAATGTTTATCGACAAGACTTCATTAGTTTTGAAAATGAACAATAGTACTTAGTATTTTTCTAAAATTATTCAAACTACAAATAAGTCTTAATATGTGTATTACATTAAAATAAATATAAATAATGAATCTCATATACTTTTTATGGAAATAAATGAATCATATAGATATTGACATCTTAAAGTTTTGAAAGGGACTCTTTTATTTAACAATTAAGAAGCAAAAAGAATTTTATTTTATTTTTTGCAACAACTGGATAATAGCTAAAGAACAATAACCTTGACAATGGAAAGAGAAAGAAAATAGAATTAAGTTCAATGAAACATTAAAACATCAACTATATAGTGGACCCTAAAGATTAAGTAGGCTTGCATCCTCTCAATTATCCTTGAGGGTCTTCAACTAATTTGCCACAAGCTTGTCATCATCTGACATTGTTTCTTTTTCTTGTTGACTTTGTGTTCTAGTGCTAAGGATCACAATAGCCTAGATCACAATAGGGTCAAGATATTTTCTTACAACAACATGATGTTGTTGGTAATGTTTTGGATGGTAGCGTGACTATATCCTACCACCTTTTTGTAGTTTCTTTTGATTTCAAGGGTGCCCTTATCCAAAGTTGTCACCCTATCATCTTGGATAGTGTTCTCCACTTCAAGTCCATTCATTTCTTGAATATTCTCATAATGATTAGATAATATCTTCTCCATCTCCCAAGGGGTGAGGTTTTCCCAACCCTATCTATTAACCAACAAGGAGGTTTTGACGCTAGTTTTATTGAATTCATCATGAAACCATCTCAACATTTTTTGTGGGTGATAGATTCCTTGTGTCGAGGTCACATCTTTAATGGATGATGTAGGACAAGATATGTCAGAGATAAAATCATTCTCAACCCTTTCAATTTTTGGGACAATTGGAGAAACCCTATCTTTTTCCTTCTAAACCTCTTTACCCTTCTCTTTAGAATTGAAGCTAGGGTAAAACTCCCCCTCTTTCTAATAGTTAGAATCTTCGAGGTAGATAACTTTCTTTTTCTTCTTCTGACTCTTTGAAGAGTCATCCTTTGTTAGATTCTCCCCACACAAAACTTCTAGATCAGATAGTGAAGGGACAACCAATGGGAAGGAGAATTGGAATAGCCCTTTTCTTGGAGGATAAAGATCATTTTATAATACACAGTGAGTTATATCATTATGAGGGAACATACATCTAATCAAAAAAACATATTTCAATTAAATTGTCACAAGTAAGAAAATTCACTCTATCAAAATCGCTCTTCCAATCACACCTCTAAAAATTTCACTCTTATAAATTACATATTTACAAAACATACTATCATTCTCTCTAATTAAACTCCAACCCTTTAATAAAATATCCAAACTTTTAATATTAATTTGATGTAAGGGAGAGGAGCTAATCGTGGGCAAGGGACATATCGTGGGTATAGAATAAGAAAGTCTAGGACCCAATTTTGGGTAATAAAAGAGTCAATAAATTTACACTTAATATCTAATTGTAAAACACTTTAATTCATAAAGTACACAAACTGACCAATCATGTGATGCCACATCAGCATACCAATAATACATGACTTAGTGACCCACTATCGGTCAATGACACATTTTGACTCTTTTTTGTAGTTTTTGAAAAACGGTTCAAAAACATTGAAAACCGTGCACAGATTTCGGCAGGAAAAAAATACGGGGGTGCTAGAGGATTATGAAGGAACGTGTGCAAAAAAATCAGTTGATTCAAATATTGCTGACGTGGACCCCTCGCTCAACATCGCCCTACCCACGACCGGCTCCTCTTCCTTATATGCAAACCCTTGCCATGATAATTAAAATGTCAATTCATCATAAAATTTGACATAAGAGCAAGCCTGCCCATCAAATTCCGTGGCACGTTTCAAGTACCAACTCTTGCGTACACGTGCGTTATAAAAATTTAGCAGAGGAATTATCGGAACTTTAGCTAAAGTTAATGTTTGGAATTTGGATACAACGGCCTAAAGTTAACGGTCGAAAATTTACAGGAAAAGTAGTATTTCAGAAAGTCATTGTATTTGAGAAATTTTTGTCGTCTGTGGTTTGAAATAATTTGTCTCTTTATTACCTAACATTTGACAGTTAAAGCTGCCAAACATTTAGGTTGGGTAACAATAATGATGTACTTAAGGGAAGGTGATAATGACAAAATAATAATGTCATATAAAATAGATTCATGTATGTAGATATTTATTGTAAGAATGAATTGATTTAGATTAATTAAATAAATGTATGTAAATAATAAAGTATACTTAAATTAATTTAAGTTGAGAATTGGTAAATTGAAATATTTTTTTTAAATGGATGGGATATTTAGTTTCAAAAATTATGATTAAGAATGATATTGATGTTATGTAGAATTGAATTGTTAATGTTTAAAAAATTAATGCTTTTAATGTGCTTGTTATTTTAAATTCTATATGCATCCATAATTCTTTGTAGGTTGATTTTGAGTTGCTTGTAATCAATCATGAGTACCATGGAATTGATCCCAAAGGTGCATATTCAAACTATTCAAAGTGTATGCTGATTCTTGTTTAACTTTTCCCTAAATCTGTATGAATTATGATAGTATTTAGAAATATCTTAGGTAAAAGTTGTTAATAGTGAGGGTCAAGTTATTCTTGATCAACAATTTTCTTTTTATTGCCCATGAAAAATGAGAGTGGGAAAAAGAAAATGTTTAAGAATTCTACCTCGACAAAAAGTGATATTGTAATACTTTGCCTAGCGTGGTGATAGTAATGTGATATGGCACTATATGCATGACCATTTAATATGATTAAGATTCATCTAAGTACGATGATGAGCCTTTGTCTAGCATAATGCGCTTTATAAAATCTCAACATAAGAATGCTAGTGATATTAGTATACCTCATTCAATTGGTTGCATACAATTTGTGCAAAGAATTTGAGGAGAGGAAAAAAATAATCATATGAAAACTAAATGTATAAGATGTAATCTTTTATGAATATATATTACTAAACAATGTGCTTTATTGTCATGATAAACATTGTGTAATGAGAAAGGCATAATGAATGATAAGTATATAATAATATTGCTAGATACAAGCATTAAAGCATAGAAGCTTTCCCCTAATATAGAAAAACAAGTATGATAGAACATGTAGATATATGGGAGACAAGCATCAAGGCACATAAATTTGTCCCTATTATAAGTAGCTGAAAAAAGTAAAAATGGCCCTAAAGGTGAGATAAGGATCATATATGTACATATATAAAATGGGTAAGGTATAATATCACCAATATGACTCTTAGGAACATGATAAGGAAAGAAAATACACAATATGATAGGGAATGAATGATGCCTCAAGTAAGAAGATAACTCTTAGGAATATGATAAGACATGTGAGCAATCAATGGTATGAGGATGGTATGGTGTCCCCAATGTCATAAAATAGCTTTTAGAAAAACGATAAGGCAAGCAAGAACTTAATGGCATATGTGTCCACAATGTGAGAACATATGTATGTTAATTAATACCATCTTTATTGGTTATTTTTCTTAAAATGTGTTTGATAGTTTTATTTGTGACCTCCACTTGTCCATTACCTTGTGAATTATTAAAAGAAGAAAAATATTGTTGTACATGAAATTTTTCCATGTAATTTTCTTTAGTTCTTTATTCTTAAAAGATGTTTCCCTATCAATCATAATTATAGATGTGAAATTGAATGTAAATAGGAAATTATCTATTATAAAGGCACAAATATTAACCATCATAGTAGAATTCAAAGGTATGGCCTCAACCCATTTTGTAAAGTAAATAATAGCATTAATGATAAATGTATGTCCCTCAAAAGAGCCTAGAGAAATATTTTCGACCAAATATAATCCTCATGTATAATATGACCAAGGTGATGTAAAGCGGTGAGGAATCGGGGTAAGTGTATATTTTAAGTTACTATGAATTTTGAATGTTACACATTTTAAAATAAAATCATAAGAATCTTGTTCTATTATGTTCCAACAATAATCAATGTGTAATACCTTTTGAAGTAGTAATTTTACACTAATATATGCCCACATAACCCCTTAAAAAGCAATATAATTATCTTTCCATAATCCTCATAAATATAATTAAATATAATAGTATTTTAAAAAAAATGAATTATACATTCTAATACAAACTAAAATAATTCCATTCTCATTTTTTAAAATAAAATACGAGATCCATGAACCAAAGTTGGTACCAATGATACTATAAACTCTAAAAAATTAAAACTCAATTTTCTTGTGAGGTAAATACAATGGTGAAAAGTTGAAAAGTTCCTCAATTTGTGGAGAAGATCATTCCATGGTTTACATAGGTCTTACTCTTTAATATTTTATTTTTTTAATATTAAGAAAATTTATAGTTAAATTTCATCTTTTTCAATAATGATTATTTTAATGAGTATTTTTATGTTGTAAGGGAAAATATTACACATCACATAAATAAGTTATGTTAGACTAATTAAATATCATTGCACACCAATCTAATTTAGACTTTAAAAAATAAGAAATTGAATTCAATGTATGAAATTTAAATAAATAAGAGAAATGTATTTAGTTTGTGTACATTCTCTAACTTGTATTTCAATGATCTCTAAATATTTTCCATACCTTATACTCAAAGACATTGAAAGATTGGTCAATGAATAGGAAATATTTTAAAATTATTCTCCTCTACACTTTAGACTCTGTAATACCTAGGCGGGTTTCCCCTCATGACAACAAACAAAATTAAATGACATAATTATAAAGTGTTCAATGTATTGAATTCAAATAAATAAGATAAATACATTTAGTTTGTGTTCATTCTCCAAATTGTATTTCAATGATCTCTAAATATTTTTCATGCCTTATACTCAAAGACATTGAAAGATTAGCCAATGAATAGGAAACATATTTTACAATTGTTCTCCTCTATGTACTTTAGGCTTTGTAATACCTATTTGGGTTCCCCCTCATGAAAACAAACAAAATTAAATGACATTATAAAATGGTTTCTAGCAGATGTGAAAATTCATAAACATTAACAAGGATTTGCAACTTAATTCTTGAGATTGGTGACTTCCTTGTAACAGAGAAGTGCATAGAAATAGGGGACCAAAAGGGGATCTTAAGGGACCACTTTTTTTCTAAAATTATGAAAATTTAATCTTAGATGAGAAATTGAATATAGTTATACTCAAGGTTTGAAGACACAACAAGAACAAGAGTCGTAGTGCTCTAAATCTACTCTATAAAATACTAATTGTTTTTGAAAATGATGGAGATTAGGGGGTTCAAACAGGGGGAGCACACAAATTGCTCCTATTTTTGTTAAAAAAATATATTGTTTTGTTTTCTCCCCCTAAAATAGTTTTTTTTAGTATTTCAAAAATCTCTTTGATGAAAATTGGCTAACACCATTTAGTTTATGCTTGATTTTTTTGCTAATATTTTAATGAATATATTATTTTTACTAATTTTCATAGTGGACACATACTGAAAAATAAATAAAAATGAGCATTTTCTCTCATAATGTTTTTGGAAGCTAATAAAAAGTCAATTGTTTTTTGAATATGTATAAATAGAGTTTGGTTTACGAAAATGTAATTTTTAAGTCAATAGGCTTATTGTGGGAACACTTAGGTTGCGAATTTCATCAGCCTTCCTAGTTTTTTAAATGGTCAGTGTGCAACTCCCGGTTAGTCGAAAAAATGGTGGCGAGTTTAAAAATTAAATAAATAAAAAAATAAATACACTTGGCACGTCAATAGAGAAGGCCAACAAAATTGAACGTCGATTGGCAGGGCTTGGCACATCAACATTTTTTTAATTTAATTATTCATTAGCTTAATTAAAAATAAATGTGCTTGGCACGTCGATAGAGAAGGCCAACAAAATTGAACGCCAACTAGCAGGGCTTGGCACTTCAACATTAATTGATGTATGCTTTCTGTATAGTGGTGATGGTTTGGCGATGGTTGTAATAACACTTTCCAATTTTTGATAAGGCATTGTTGGGTGTCATTCTCTAGGTTTAACTGCTATGAGAGCTTTGAGGAATGACTGGAGTTATGTAGAGGACTTTCATGGTGATAAGGATTGTGTGTGTTTTGCCTCTTACACTTCTGGAAGATATGGGTTGCTTTACAGGCCAAGAATATTGATTGAAAAAGGATAGTTTTGTATTTATTTGTATCTGCACTTTGTTTTAGATTATGTTTTGGTTTCCTATAAGAATTTTGTTTTACTAGTTGTTTTGTATTTTTTTGTTTGCTTAGGAATTGGCTTGTTTAAGGAAAAGTGGAGGGTTTTGAGAAAACTAGAAGGAAGCTGAAAGAAAACAAGTGAGAAGAAGTGCATTTGGAAAACCCCTTTAAAGCAAGTGGGAAGAGGTACATTAGGAAAAAACCATTTGTAGAGGATTTTGAAAATAGTAAGTCCAACTACTATGTGTTTTGTGGTTTTTTTGTCTCTAATAGTTTTCTTTGCGAGAAGAGGTACATTGGGAAAAAACCCTTTGTAGAAGATTTCAAAAATATTAAGTCCAACTACTATCTGTTTTGTGGTTTTTTTCGTCTATAATAGTTTTCTTTTCTTTTTGCAGTCCTTCAAGAAAGAAGGAAGTTGAAAGAAAGCAAGCAGGAAGAGGTGTATTTGGAAAACCCCTTTAAGACAAGCGGGAAGAGGTACATTTGGAAAAAACCTTTTGCAGAGGATTTCAAAAATAGTAAGTCCAGCTGCTATCAGCACTGTGATCTCCAATTATTGTGTTTTGTGGTTTTTTGCATCTCTAATAGTTTTCTTTGCCTTTTGCAGCGGTTCGAGAAAGAAGGAAGTTGAAATAAAGCAAGCAGGAAGAGGTGTATTTGAAAAATCCCTTTAAAGCAAGCAGGAAGAGGTACATTTGGAAAAACCCTTTGTAAAGGATTTCAAAAATAGTGTTTCAAAAATAGTTTATGCTATTTTCCATATAGCATTGTTGATTGTTGTTCTGTAGCGGTGATGGTTTATCATTTTATGGTTTATGGTTTTCGTGTAGTGGCAATGGTGATCATTTTAGGGCATAATTATTATGTTAGTGTTACAAATAAAACAATTCATTATGTTGGAATTTGTAGATAACCATCATAATGCTCGTGTAACACTTTATAATGTGTGTCCATCACATGTGTTAATCAAACACTTACACCTTTGTTGGTATCCATGATTTTTACCTCATTCTTTAGAATTATCAAAAGTCTATGCACTTTGACTTGCAAGAACAATCATTTAAATGTCCTCTTGAAAATGATAAAATAATCATCAAATGATATACACCAAGACCTATATAATAAGCACCTCCCTTATATCTATGCAAGGAGACAACAATCATTTATCAATAAATTGATAGGCGATAAAAAAGTTTGTTGTTTTCAATAAGCCACTATTGGGCTTTGTCAGTGTCCATGATTTTTATCTTATTCTTTGGAATGATCAAAAGTCTATGCACTTTGACTTGCAAAAATTTAATCATTTAAATGTCCCCTTGAAAATGATAAAATAATCATCAAATGATATACACCATGACCTGTATAATAAGCACCTCCCTTATGTCTATGCAAGGAGATAACAATCATTCATCAATAAATTATAGGCGATAAAATAGTTTATGTTGTTTTCGATAAGCCACTATTGTGAATGGTTGCAAAGGAATTAAACAGTTTATTTTATTTCTAATAAGTCATTATTGACTGTTGTTGTGTATGTCCAACTGTTAAATTAGTACTGTGAGCCACCATTCACCATTGTTTACCTCATTTAATTAGTATAATAGATTAATTTAAAGATGTTAAAATTTGTGAACGAAATTGTTCAAGAGAATAAATGATTTCAAACTAATCGATAATAATTATTCATAGTATGAATTTTATCTAATTATTTGTGACAACTTATAATATGATATAATTGAGTACTTCTTACTGTGATTTATTACAATTCAATTTGATAGATATATTTTAAATGAATAAGTCTATATCAATCTATATTTGTAAATAAGTTAATGAAGGCATATGTTATCAGCATATGCACTTAGAATACACTAAATTTTATGTAATGTTGTATACTTAAAAATACTGAGACAATTACTTGAGAGGAGAATTCGGATATTTTCATTTCCTACTAAAATCAATCCAATTTATCCCAATATTTTATCTCAAAGGATATAATTAGAATCTCTTGAATACTATAACATAAAATAGACACTTCTTAGTTATACATAAGATTTGGGATATGGTATCTAATAATTCATAGAGTCTGAATGTATTTCTTTTCATCATTATCTTTAATTACTGACTTGAATATATATAGTTCAATATCATTGTGTGAGGACTCGTATTCTTTTGTTCTTGTTGTTTGGTCAAATGTAAGGGTTGAAGGTTGAGTTTGGTTATACTTGAGGGTTGTGTGTGTGTGTTTATTTTGATTGTTTTTGAAGAATTATTTTAGGATAGTGATGTAAGTATCATTACATCTCATCATGAGAGCTTTAGTTCAACCCCCTTTGAAAATAGATTATTTTTTTGATTATCTTTTACAAATGTTGCAAATATAAGGCGATAAAAGAGTTTATGTTGTTTTCAATAAGCCACTATTGTGAATGGTTGCATAGGAATTGAACAGTTTATGTTATTTCTAATAAGGAATTGTTGATTGTTGTTGTGTAAGTCTAGCTGCTATCAACACTGTGAGCCGACATTCTTCTGCTTTGTGGTTTTTTCATCTCTAATAGTTTTCTTTGCTGATTGTTGTGGTTTGAGAAAGAAGGAAGCTCAACTAATATAAATACCAATCTATATAGGGAGGGAGGAAATGATACTAAAAATATTGAAAGTAAGATGGAAGGAAAAGAATCCCAAGAGGAAATAACTAAGGAGCAATAGAAAATTGAAGAATATGAAAAAACCAATGGGGGTAAGGATACCATGCTCATAAATAACAACTGTGTGTGTGTTAAATGTGCAAAGTTAGTATCAACACAAACCTTAATGAAATTATTTATATTGAAAGATTCAAAGCAAAGTAAACTATTCTAAGTTGCAATAAAGATAAATCTTCCAAGAACATCTCATTGTCCTCTATTCTTAAATGATTCTTTTTAACCTTTTTGGCCCTTAGATTTCTATGTGCACAAAGGCTATTAGAATGACACTTAAGAAACGGGATTAGTATTCAACATGCAAGCCAACTATATGCCTACATGAAACTATGTGAAAACAATGATGATGAATGCTATGGTGGGTGAAGGATGATGTTGATGATAAATACACAAATGGAGGTGGATGCTATGGTAGTGATCTATATGATTCTATGCATGATTCTACATATGCTCAAATGCAAACTTAAAATGAACTAATCTAAAATGCAACTATGATGCAATATATTAATCTAAGATGTAAACATGATGCAAAACATGATATCAAAACTATCTATAAGACTCCAAGAAAGCTCCAAGCTCAAATGATAAACCTACATAATAACTCTACTTCAAATGTGGATGCAAAATACAATGCCCAAGGGTTGTATTTATAGCCTTTTCCAAGCATATAGTGAGGTGGCAATAATCAACGGTCTAGATTCGAATAAGAAGAATGGATGGTGAGGATGAAGAGAATCAAGATGTTTTCCCCTTGACTAAAGACAACATGCCATGTGTGTGGAAGAATCTCTTGACCAATAGGCAACATGCCATTTCGATGGAAGACTCAAGTGTGAGAAGAGAAGTAATGTGTTTACACGTTGATTCAAAGAAAAATTTGATATCGATGCTCAGAAAATTTTTTGTTGCCCCAGACGATGCCCCAAACATTGATTTTCAAGTACTGACGGATATATGCCCCCTCTAGAGATAAATCGGTGAATTTTTGAATTTTTAGGATATTTCATCAATTTATCTCTCAATAAAGAAGATTGAGCATGCCAAGTGATTAACTGATTCCCATGTGTTTCCTCCTTGTGTTTGATGTTTGATGATTGTGTTCAGCCAATTGATTTGATGATGTTGATGTGATAGTTGATGAATTGATCTTGTGATAGGTGAGATTCAAATGATAGGATGATGATGATTGACCTCATGATAGGTGAGGATCAATGATAGATTGATGATTGACCTCATGATAGGTGAGGTGCAATGATAGATTGATGATTGACCTCATGATAGGGAAGGATCAATGATAGATTGATGATTGACCTCATGAAAGGTGAGGATCAATTACAAATTGATGATTGACCTCATGATAGTCGAGGATCAATGACAGATTGTTGATTGACCTCATGATAGGCGAGGAACAATGATAGATTGATGATTGACCTCATGATAGGCGAGGATCAATGATAGATTGATGATTGACCTCATGATAGGCGAGGATCAATGATAGATTGATTGATTGACCTCATGATAGGAAAGGATCAATGATAGATTGATGATTGACCTCATGATAGGCAAGGATCAATGACAGATTGTTGATTGACCTCATGATAGGAGAGGATAAATGATAGATTGATTGATTGACCTCATGATAGGTGAGGATCAATGATAGATTAATGATTGACCTCATGATAGGTGAGGATCAATGACAGATTGATGATTGACCTCATGATAGGCAAGGATCAATGATAGATTGATGATTGATGGACCTCATGATAAGCGAGGTGCTTTGATTGATGAACCTCATGATAGACAAGGTTGGGTCGATTGATGAACCTCACGATAGGAGAGGTTGGATTGATTGATGAACCTCATGATAGGTGAGGTTGAATTGATTGATAAGATTGTTGATTTAAGATATGTTATGATCATCAAAGGATTTCCACATCTGGTGTAGGTGGATTCAAATTTTATTGGGCGATGTGGTTTGACTTTTTTGATTGATTGATATGCCCCAGTATAGGATTGATTAATGTACTGAGACTTGATGATGTACCCATATCTAATGTATACATTGATTCAGTTGAGACATTATGATTTATGCCATTTTTGATGATGTACCTCTCGATATTTGGATATCCTTGTACACTTGATATTATTTTGAGGTATATATGATATGCAGTGATGATGATGATTGATCTATGTGTCGATATGATGATAGATTTCTATGATGCATTTAATTTCCATGTTATGATGATGAATGTTATGCATTTAATTTCCATGTTCATGATGATGATCCTGATGTTATGATATGCTATGGATGTAAATGATGATACAACTGATGTGTTATGATTCTATGTTGATTTATGAATGATGTCTATATGATGTATGTAATGGATTTTATTATGCCAATGATATGTAATGAATTTTATGTTTTTGTTCTTTTCTAATGCAAATAAATGATGTAATGAATGAGTGAATGTGTAAATGAAACAATCACATGATGATGCATATTTCTATTGATGTTTATGTGATGTTTATGTGTGATGTATGTAATGATGAGTTGATATGCCTTATGGATGATGGATTTGATTATGCAAATGATGTATGATGTTCCATGTGATGATTATGTTGAATATGTATGGATGCGATGCAAATGATGTGTGATGTTTTGTAATGATGAATGATGATTATGTGATGCAGATGATTATGCAGATGATTGTATTCTAGGGTCTTAAGCTTAAATGAGTGAATCTATCCATCTTCCAAGAGTTGTGGGAAGGTTGATGTCAGTTGATTCTTTGTTACATTAAGCTTCACAAAACTTGACATATTTCCCAATTCTTTTGGAAATCTAAAGAGACTCACTCATTTAAGCTTAGTGAACCACTTCCCTAATGATACTAAATGATATGATTTTGATTATGTACATGAGATGCGATGGATGTCATTTTGTGTTTTCCGATGCAAATATTATGATGTGATGTATGGATAGATGAATGATGTTGTAATGTTTTCTAATGTATGCAAATGATGATGCAACTGATATGCAATTAAATATGAAAATGGTGTGTTTTTGGCAATGCCAAGTGTACTCAATCCCTTAATGCAAGAGATAACATCATTGTTGCAACTTTGGAAATCCCATAATCCAAACTAATGCAAACTAACATTCATGAAATCTACTCCAAACATGAATATCTCATATGCAAAAGTTGTCATTCGTAACAGCCAATTTGTCGTGCTTTTTATCATCATTGGGCCTTTAGAATGTTGAAAGTGAGTACAAGCATCAATGGTATATTTAGACCATGATGACCCGAGTACTACTTCCATGATGTTTGATAGTGGTAGTTAACACAAGCATCTAAGTATAATTAAACTGAGATGACCTGAGTATTGCTTGCATAAACAGACAAGAGTTAACCATTTTCCTATGCAAATTTGGAATGTCATCAGTGATACTTTGTAGCACACGTCTCGCGATAATTTGCATAGTAATAATGATCAACTCACAGACAACATACAAAGAAACATCATACTCCTTCCTGGATCCTCTAGTTCAATACATCATGGAGGGGATCCAAAGATATGATAACAAAAGTCGGAGTACAACAATTGAACATTTTTGTTTAATGTGATAAACCCATGATTCAGAATAGCATCATCCTTTTGATTTTCTAATGTTTTTGGGATTTTACAATTTTACAATTTTTAGGTGTTTTTTGAGATTTTGATCCAAGAAACTAACCTAAAGACCTATCCTAGGGGCCTTGGGGGTTGATCAAATATTAGCCTTGCCTAGTTATACAAGCAGAGACCATGTAGTTCGACTGACTCAACCGATTTACAGGACCAAGATATGAATAGACGAGAGACAACAACTAATTACAATGAACCACTAAAGAAATTGACCTAGGGTGTCTCAGGGGCTTATCAAAGATTAGCCTTGCCTATGTTTAAGCTCAGAGATAATGTAGTTTGACAAGACAACTCTATTTTTTGACTTTTTGACTAACTTTTTGACCTGTTTTTGAATTTTGATATGATATGGATGATTGACGCATTTTTGATGGTGATTGATGCTCAATGTTGGGTTGCATTATGATGATTGTTTTTTGTTGTGTTTGTATTCCTATTATTTTTTTGTTGGTTCAGGCTCAAAGTTTGTTGCCCCCAGTGAGTTCAAGATTTTCCCCCAGTCCATGGTGAGACATGGTCGCGATGCCAGCATATGTACATGGTTCTTTTCAAAGGATAGGCATATGGGTGGCATAAACGAATGGTGAAAGTGAACGGTCGACATAGTCAAATAGATGGAAAATCTAACCTATCACAAATAGCACCTGTTGCCATATTTTCACTACTTGCTTTTATTGCACTTTTTTAGATTTGATGATTTTTTTGATCTTTTTGATTTTTCACTTTTTTTTTGTATTTTTTTGTTGGATTTTCTTAGGATATTTAAGATGGAATGAGATGATATGACCGATTGAAAGAAAAATATGCCCCATAATAGAGATAATGCAACCATGGATAAATGATAGATCCAAATGAAAGA
Source organism: Sequoia sempervirens (assembly GCA_007258455.2). NCBI lineage: Eukaryota > Viridiplantae > Streptophyta > Pinopsida > Cupressales > Cupressaceae > Sequoia > Sequoia sempervirens. The sequence goes on from VDFB02047230.1 coordinate 547,379,491, forward strand.
TTCACTGCAAAACATGTCACACTAGCAACATATCTCTTGTCAAAAGTTGATAATGGTTGATTGATTAAGATGTCAGGAATGATTGATTCCATAAGGCATGATGATGATAAGTACTTAGGATCACTAATTTCCTCTAAGTACGATAAGATTGATGATTGTTGATGATTGATTGACAAAAGATATGAGGATTGGATAATGTTTTACAGGTAGGCTCAAATATGATTTGCATGATAAGATTCAAGGATGCAAAGGGACATGATGACATGGATTTTGATAAGCTAGGAGATATGGAATGGAAGAATGCAAGGATAAGGATAACGAATAGGATGATCAAGATTAACTAGATAAGATACAAATGCAAGGCCCCAATATTTTTCCCCTATTCCTCATCAAGACCAAGGATGAGAAGAAGGATGTATCTAGTAAGAATGATGGAATATGGATAAGAAAAAAGATATGGTATGGAAGATATGGATAAAGCAAATAGGATAAGATATATGATGTTCAAGTAGATCCTTAACCTTGTCGAGATCAAAGGTGGGAAATGTGAAGGAATGATAAGATGGACGAAACTTTCCCCCCAAGTGTAGAGTGCAAAAGGAATATGGAAAATAGGATATGGATGATAGGGAGATGGAGGAAAGAATTAAGCATCAAGTTTCATGACCAAATGTCCCTTTAATAAACCATGGAAATGGGGATTAGACTCATAAATTTTGGCATATTAAAGGTATGATGGAAGAACTAGGGACTTATCCATAGGTTTGGATTAAAGGAAAATAATGGGGGATGAATGTTGGGTAATGTATAAGAGGTGGGAAGGCTTGTTGATGGATAGATGGAAAGGATGGCAAGATCAACATTGGCACACACCTTGAAGGGTGGTGGAGTGATGGAGGAAAAATGGATTTGGAAGGTAAGAAGTTTTTAGATGGAAAATTGGAGGAAGCTTTTTGATTAGCAAATTTGGATGCCAAATTGGATTTTATTGCTTCTATGAGACTTATAGGAATCCACATGAATTTTGACTTTGATATTTTCTTTGTGGGCCTTTGTGGCCTTTGAGATTTTTCTCTTTGATTTTTGAACCTTTGTGGTCTTGGGAATTTTTCTTTTTGCTTTGATGGGCCTTTGTGGTCTTGGGAATTTTTCTTTTTGCTTTGATGGGCCTTTGTGGCCTTTTGAAATTTCCTTTTGATTTATGGAACTTTGTGGTCTTGGAAATTTTTCTTTTTGCTTTGACGGTCCTTTGTGGCCTTTTTTATTTTTCCTTTGATTGTGGATCAAAATTTCTTTTATTTTTGCATGCCTCTTTAAGGAGACATGTTGATCCTTTGACACATGTGGATTTTGATATGGAATCTTTTGACATTTGGCACCCAAATTGCTTCCAAGAGCAATGGGAGGGGTAGATTGAGATGAATGGTATGGAGGTATTATGGATGAGTTATTGAAGGTAGAATTTTGAAAGGGCATCAAGGATGTGTACCTTTGTTGTTATTTAGGAATAGGATATGGACCTAGGATAGAGGGAAGGTTTGATGGACTAGGATGAGGACCTAGGATAGATGGAAGGTTTGGTAGATTAGGATGAGAACCTAAGATAGATGGATGGTTTGGTGGACTAGGATGAGGGCCTAGGATAGATGGAAGGTTTGATGAATTAGGACACTTAGGTGTATAACCAAGGCCATGGTAATATGGGTTTTCTTGAGCAACAAGAGGTTCTAGGATACCTTGTTCATGAAGGCCTAATCCTTTTCCTTTGTAGTTCATACTTTGGCACATTTGTTTACCAATGGGAAATGTGTTGTTTGTGAAACAAGATGCAAGTTCATTTTGGGGAGGATATGATATGGATGAAAGAATAGGTGTGAAAGGATCTTGACTTGGAAAAGGAGTATGTGGTGTAGAAGATAGAGTGTCTTGCTCTTTACTAGATACGAAATCATCATGAAGTGGTATGAAAGGCATATCTTGATCTTGAGAAGGATGAACATTCTCATGGAATGAAAGGGTATCCTTGCATGGAAGCATATCTTGATCTTGATGAGGAAGGGAATCATGAGATTTTGTAGAAAGTATATCTTGATCATCGGATGATAGGACATCATTAGATAGGATGGAAGAATCATCATGCTCCTAGGATGCAATAGAATCTTGAGATCATATGGATTCATCAGGTGGAGTGGAAGGAGGAATTGGAAGGATAATTTTCTCTTGAGATGGAAGGGAATCATTGTGGATGAAAAGTGAAAGAAGGGGATCATCATAGAATTCTTGAGAGATGGGATCTTGGTCAAAGATTGGAAGAACTCATGGAGTTTTTGTATCATTGAATGGAGTGGAAAGAATGCTTTGGTCATGAGGTGTAGAGGAGTATTTGACAACATGGTTTGGATTGAGATATTGACATGAATCATTGGATGTAGAAGATATGATAGAAGAAGGTGGTTGGATAGAATCGTTAACTTGGGTGAAAGAATCCTGATATTTATTTTGGCTTATGGGAGATGAAGATAGATGCATGGTGAGATTGTTCAATATCATTTGTGTTTGAGGACTAAGATTTGGGCTTATTGATTTTTTGTGAAAATTTAAAGAAATTGAACTTGGATGTTGTAGTTGTTGGTGGAGAAGGTGTCATGTGTGTATTTCTGTGAGATGGATAAGAATAGATGTATGACAAAAAATATCCTTATGTGGTTGTTTCCCTTTGCATATCCCAGATTTGTCGTTGAAGGTTCTTTATTTGATGAGCTAAAGCATTCAATTGATCCTCATCTGCTCCAGCCATGGTTGTTTTAGTTTCACTATTTTGAGTTTCAATGTTTTGAGTCTCAATGATTGGAGTTTCAATATTTGGAGTTTCAAGATTCGACTCTTCAATGTTTTGATTTTCAAATCCTTTTTCCTTAAGTTTTCATTTTTGTAACCTTGTTTGAATGGACATACAAGTGTTATAGTTTAGACTAAACTTTGATCTAGGTTTTGGGAAAGTACCAAGGATTACAACTAAGTCAAATAGAATGAAAAATTCTAATGATACTAAGTTGGATTTGATTATATAGCTTTGTTTTGTGATGAAAGGATGACAAATCCTAATGATGAAACTAGGCTTAATAATCAAAGGTGTGATAAATTTGATAATGTTGGTACTTTGTTATGTTAGATCTTGGTTTAGGTTGGAAAATTTCACTTGTAGAGGTCAATTTTAACAAGTTTAGACTTCTAAGTTATCTAAGGAAGATATTGGACTTGAGAAATTTTTGAAGTTTCAGTTCAAACTATGAAATCGGCGGTAAATGTTCTTCCTAAATGAGGTACTTAAATCTTTGGAAAAGTCTTGGATTTTGACAATAGTAAAAGATGTATGATTCGAGATTTTTCTTGCAAGCTCTTTTGTAGAAATTGAAGGTCAACCTCTCTCTAAAGTCGTAAAGCGTTGATAGACATTTTTTATGTTCTTTTGGACTGAGAGGTTTGGACTTTGGTTTCTGAATTTTAATCATTCGTGAAATCATTTGGTAACACACATGTTCAGACTCTGTTTTACCTAAGGAATGGTTGAATACTTCTAAGGATTCCCAACATGAGACTGATTGTCAAACAAGAAATGGACCTAGGTCACTGTTTTGTGTTCTACAAAAGGCACCACTTGGGACCCCAAAGGCACCAAAATAGAGACAAAAGGTGCCAGTTCAGAGTAAACATGTCAAAAAATGAAAATTAGGACTAGAAAAAGGCACCATTTGGGACCCCAAAGGCGCCAAAATAGAGACAAAAGACAAAAGGCACTAGAACAAGTTTAAACTTGGTTTTTTTGAAATTTTCTTGAAAATGGTCGTATCTTGGTCATACGAAGGTCTTTTTCGAAGATTTTTTTTTTAAATGGGGTAGGCTTTCATAAGCTATGCAATGGTGTAGGTTTTTTTTTTTCAATTTTTGTGGAGTTAAAATTTTGAATCAGGGTTTTCACTTTCAATACGTGATGTTTTGTTTGTTTTGAAAACACTTTGATAAAGACATCAAGCAATGTACACTCCTAAGGTTGTGAAAGACAGTATTATTTTGAATTCCATGAGAGTTTTACCCCAACCACACTTTTTTTTAGTGGATGACTAGATGCTTGACCCCACTGGCTCCCCTCCACGACACTCACTTCTCGAGGAAGCCAAGCACCAATACCCATGAATCTCCCATGGCATATTTTTCATCTCTACTAAGAATTGCAAGAATGTGGATGCCTTCGCAATGACCATTGCTGCACCAAAGAATAGATAAAGGATTTGGCCAAACTATAAGGTTTTTAGTAAGTACTTTCCATTCATGGGGGTTGATCCATATGGCGAGAGACCATTGTTGCCCTTCTCATCAGAACCAACCTCATGATACTAGCCTTTGTTCCAATATCCACACTTATATACTGGTTGGAAATGTGCTTGGCTTTAGTGTGTTACCGATTGGGTCATTCCCTTGGGTGAGTACTTTTTCCCACAAGGAAAGCCCTCTAAGATAAACAAAAGTAAGCAAGTATACCAATAGTTCGATCAATCTTTATTCCACATGAATAAAGAGAGAACACATGCAATATACTCAACTCACACTCGCACACGAAAATTGAATGGGTCTAGCTTTTTGGTCACCTAGTTAAGGGGAGAGCATATTCCTACCATCCATCAAGCACAAAAGACATGGGGTTCATTAATCCTTTAATTAAGCTATGTTCCTAACTTAACCAAAAGGAAATATGATGTTCATTAACCTCTTAATTAAGCTATGTTCCTATCTTAACCAAAAGGAAACCATGTAAATCACTTCCAGCCCCTGCAATATGTCAGTAGTTTAATAAGAATGTCTTTGAAAATCATTTTTGGGAAACCTACAAATAAACAACACAAAGTATTAGCCTTCAGATTTTGCAAAAAGCACAAAAATAGAGACAAAAGGTGCCACTTGGGACACCAAAGGCACCAAAATAGAGATAGAAGGTTCCAAAATGATGCAAAGGGTGCCAAAATAGAGACCAAAGGTGCCACTTGGGACACCAAAGGCGCCGAAACAGAGACCAAAGGTGCCAAAACAGAGATAGAGCAGCCCAGAATGGTGCAAAAGGTGCAAAAACAAAGACTAAAGGTGCCACTTGGGATACCAAAGGTGCCAAAACTCTCCAAGAGGCTCCAAGAGGCTCTTAAAGGCTCTGAAATGAGTGCAAGAGGCTCCAAGAGGTTCCAAGAGGCTCACGTTTGTACCTATGAACATAAATTTTCAAGCATGTTAGTAATAAACGTGGCAAGGCCCCATGGTGGGTGCCATTTTGTGTGTGTGTTAAATGTGCAAAGTTAGTATCAACACAAACTTTAATGAAATAATTTATATTGAAAGATTCAAAGAAAAGTAAACTATTCTAAGTTGCAATAAAGATAAATCTTCCAAGAATGTCTCATTGTCCTTTATTCTTAAATGATTCTTTTTAACCTTTTTGGCCCTCAGATTTCTATGTGCACAAAGGCTATTAGAATGACACTTAAGAAATGAGATTAGTATTCAACATGCAAGCCAACTATATGCCTACATGAAACTATGTGCAAACAATGATGATGAATGCTATGGTGGGTGAAGGATGATGTTGATAATAAATACACAAATGGAGGTGGATGCTATGGTAGTGATCTATATGATTGTATGCATGACTCTACATATGTTCAAATGCAAACTTAAAATGAACTAATCTAAAATGCAACTATGATGCAATATATTAATCTAAGATGTAAACATGATGCAAAACATGATATCAAAACTATCTATAAGACTTAAAGAAAGATCCAAGCTCCAATGATAAACCTGCATAATAACTCTACTTCAAATGTGGATGCAAAATACAATGCCCAAGGGTTGTATTTATAGCCTTTTCCAAGCATATAGTGAGGTGGCAATAATCAACGGTCCAGATTCGAATAAGAAGAATGGATGGTGAGGATGAAGAGAATCAAGATGTTGTCCCCTTGACCAAAGACAACATGCCATGTGTGTGGAAGAATCTCTTGACCAATAGGCAACATGCCATTTGGATGGAAGACTCAAGTGTGAGAAGAGAAGACCATGTGCTTCCAAAATTGGTGGAAGTGTGGGAAGAATAAATCATGTGCTCCAAAATTGGTGGAAGTGTGGGAAGAATAAGTCATGTGCTTTTTGAAATTGGTGGAAGTGTGGGAAGAGAAGACCATGTGATTTTTGAAATTAGTTGAAGATAATTCTAATTAAAAATTAGAGTTATTTATTTTCATGTGACCTTGGTGAGGTGGCACACAAAAAGTTGTAGAAATGTGCTCTAATTCCTAATTGGATTTAGTGAAGATTAATTAAATAAAATGAGTTTAGGGAACCTTGTTTATTTAGTTAATTTAGAATAATATGTTTTTAGATTTGGATAATTAGAGAAGGGTGAACAATATAAATAAATTGAGAATTTATTTATATGTAGTTGGAATATTAATCAAATAGCTAGTATTTAATTAATTAAAGGTGATGACCATTTTTAGGTGTATTTAATTAATTTAGAAGAATAGGTTTTTAGATTTGGAGAATTAGAGAAGAGTGAACAATATAAATAAATTGAGAATTTATTTATACATAGTTGGAATATTAATCAAATAGCTAGTATTTAATTAATTAAAGGTGATGACCGTTTTTAGCTGTATACAACAACTATGGGTCTCCTTGTTCCATATGTCATATAAATAGGATCAAAATGGATCTACTATATATGAGAATAAAAAAGAAATTCTAGGAACTCAAAATGCCTTTGAATAATATCATTAATCTCAATAATCAAATCGTTAACTTCACAACAAGTAGCTTTAAAACCCTTCGAAAGGAATAAAAGAAAAACTTAAAAAAGGGAAAGATATCAAGGAGGAAAACAGAGAAGGTTTGAAATTTTTTAAATTTGAGCTTAATAGGCTTTTGAGAGAAATAAATTCTACTTATGGACTTAGATATTTTTCTAGATCCCCCACTTAATGAAGGTTGTATTTGTTGTTGTTATTCTTGTTTTCAGCTGTTAGAGATTTTGATTTTGATTTTGTTGTTTTTTTGTTTCTCTTTTCCTTTGACCTCTCATTGTTGGGACTTGTATGGGTAGGGGCACATATTTAACCCCTTTTATATTATCAAAAAAGTAGTATCCATATGTAAAATTATAATACTTGCAAACTATTTGATCTTAAAGCTTCTCTAAAAAAAAGATCGACTATATATATATCTCGTCATTAGTCCTTTTACATAGAATGAAATATGCCATCTTCAAAAACTCACCATCAATATAAAATTATGTGCCCTATATTATAAACAAACCCAATACCATATCCATACTTATATCCTCTTAAGGTTCCCCATAAATAGCTAATGATTGAGATATCCTAATATTTTTACTCGTATTTTTTAACACACTATAACTCTAAATAAATATCCTTATGTACTTGAATATTTGTGGTGAAAATAGTTCTCAATTGCTAATGCCACTATCTTATCTATTCCAAAATTATCTTAGCACTAAATTACTGCCATAATTTTTTTAAAGTTATATTTATTGTTGGATTCCTTTGTAGCTCGTTCTATATATATATTTATCTTTGCGTTTGAAATCACTTGACTGTAATTTTCTTGAGCAGATATAATAGTAGCTTTGTAGGGTTGAAATGCAAGAACATCCAACATAGAGGGATAATGTATGGCCATGCTATTATTTATTATTTTTTATGATATTTACAAAGAGTAAATATGTGTAAATATGTATACCTTTATTATTCACCTTTTTTTTAAAAAGAATTCTCTGTAGAACTTAGAGAGATTTATTATTGTTTTTTTAATTAAATATGGAGTTAGAGGTTATATATATACACTACACAATTGAATCTTAGTCACAATATCATAATTTCATACATTATGAAAAATTTATATTAATTACCATATATATAATTAATTTGAGAATTATGAAACCTTTTGAATTCACTTACCTCTCAAAAATATAAACCATATAAAAGAAATATTGTTTCATACATATTTACCCATATGTAAAATTGTTAATACATGCAAGTACATATATATACTTGCATGTATTTATAAATATAGTAGCATAGATAAATAGATACATATTTGCATGCAAGCACACATACATTAAAAGGTATAAAACAAACATATAGCTATTTCAATGTGATATTTATAAATGTAGAGATATATGTATGTTGTGTGTGGCTTACTTGTGGTGGTGATGGTTGCAAGGAAATAAAATAGTTTATGCTATTTTCCATAGGGAATTGTTGATTGTTGTTCTTTGGCATTGAATAAATTATTTTATTTATGATTTCTATGTAGTGGTGATGCTTGCAAAGCAATAAAATAGTTTACATTATTCTCGATAAGGCATTGTTGACAATTTTTGTGTGTCTTATGGAAACAATTTGTGTTTTTTTGCATAAGCCATTGTTGATTGTTGTTTTGTGGCTTTAACAATACTATTTTATTTGTGGTTTCCATATAGTGGTGATGCTTGCAAAGGAATTAAACAGTTTATGTTATTTCTAATAAGGCATCGTTGACTATTGTTGTGTAACTTCGGCTGCTATCAACACTGTGAGTTGCCCCTGTGACTATGACTCCCCTATTTAGGTTTGTTTGTTGTGTTGAGAATTGCTACGACATGTCAATATTATCCCATGTATGGTTTCCCAATAGTTTATTTATGTGGAAATGTATGTATGTGAAATTACAAGTACAAACAACATTCAAAGTGAAGAACCCAGTTCAAGTGAAATGCATGTATAGATTTGAGTTTGGAGCATATTCATGCTTACCTGAAATTCTATCAGTATCTAGGCAAGGTGTAACAACAATTTCTTCACTTGAACTGGGTTCTTCATTTGAACTGGGTTCAATAGAAGATATGTGAGCAACAACAAAGGCTTTTGTGATTATTTCATTTGAACTAGGTTCAATAAAATAGTTTATGTTGTTTTCGGTGAGGTATAGTTGCCTGTTGTTGTCTAGCTTCAGCTACTATAGTCTTTGATGTTCTCCCTCTTTCATGTTCTTCCTACTTATGGTGAGGTCATTTTTTCCTATTACACTTAATATACAGTCTGTCATTCTAATTTCATATGAATGTTGTCTAGATCTAATTTCACATACATACATATCTGCACATAGGGAAAATAAAATGAAAGACAATAAAACAAGGCTTGTAGTCCACCCAACCATATTAACTTTACTGAATGGTATTTTCATGTTGGATATGAATATTGTATGTATATATGAATGTTGTATGCATCTAATTTCACATAAATAGATATCTGGACGTAGGGAAAATAAAATGAAAGACAACATAAGATGCTTTCTTTCCATCAAAATCCTCTACAAAGGGTGTTCTAAATGTACCTCTTCCTGCTTGCTTTCTTTCAGCTACCTTCTTTGTCTAGTGTAGGAAAATATCATAGATAGGAAAAAAACCAGCTATTTTTGAAATCCTCTACAAAGGGTTTTTTCCAAATGCACCTCTTCTTGGTTGCTTGAAAGGGTCTTTCCAAATGCACCTCTTCCCACTTACTTTAGATAAATTATATTTGCAGATTTTTTTTCTTGAATGTGTATATCCAAGCAATAGATATCTAGATATGTGCAGATACATGTTTTTTTTATAGATGTATTTGCATGCTATAGATGGAGTAAATGATCAACGGTACTTGTGAAGATAACTATACAATATTATTGTTTCTATGTACTGGTGATGGTTGCAATAATACCTACCATCTAAAACTTAGAAAATTGACTGATGTTCTATAGCATCAATTGTTGTTAGCCTTCTTCCCACTTTCTTTCTTTCAGCTTCTTTCTCAAAATATAGAAAAGAGCAAAGAAAACTATCAGAGACGAAAAAACCACAAAATAGAAGAATTCACAGTAGCAAACCCATGCAAAAAAAATCAAAATAACCTTGAATCCTCACAAAACCTCCACCACTCCTCGAACTTGCACCTTTGTAGGGGGTCATGAACAGAAACTCTAGGCACAGTCATGGCTTCGAGCTCTCATAACAGGTAAAGCCACAAAAAGACACCCAACAATGCCTTGCCAAAAAGTGTGCAAACTGTTTTATTGCTTAGCTATGTTTTCTCAAGTTTTAAATGGTCGGTGTTATTACAACCATCACCACTATACATAAACCATACATCAATTAATGTTGGCGTGCCAAGCCTTACCAGCTGGTGCTAAATCTCACTGGCCTTCTATATCGATGTGCCAAATGCATTTATTTTTTCATTTATTTCATTTAAACTTACCACCTTTTTACCGACTGGTCAAGAGCTGTATGCCAAAATTTTTGCAGACCAGGAAAGTTGACGAAATTCATGGCCAAAGTGTTCCCATGCAAGGTCAAGAGAAAGACCTCTTTTTTTGTCTTTCATTTTATTTTTTGTGTGTTTAGATATCTATGTATGTGAAATTAGATGCAAAAAACATTCATATATACAGACAATATTCTTATCTAGAATGCAAACCATTTTGTTTTTTTTTTTTGCATGTGTTTGTTACTATGAATCCTTCTATTTTATGGTTTTATTCCTCTCCGATAGACAATATTCATATCGAGCATGCAATGCATTTTTGTTTTTTTTTTAGCATGGGTTTGGTACTGTGAATTCTTTTGTTCTGTAGTACATACATAGATATTTGCACGTAGGGAGAATAAAATAAAAGACAAAAATATTTATGTATGTGAAATTACATGAAAAAACATTCATATATTTTTGTTTTATCATTCTAACAATTCCTTTTTGAGGCTCAAAGAAACAATAACTAAAAAGGTGCATCTAACTTCAAATACCTATATATCAGTATAGAATTTTTTTTGCAAGTACATATATAGGCATTGCATGACTTGGATGCATGTGTAGGAATGTGTTCAACAAACATGGGCACATATAAGAAGTAATAACCAGATGCAAACAACATTCATACATACTCCTCCCTACATTTATTCTTTTGGGAAAATAGTTGTAATTTGTTTGAGCCTCAATAGGGCATTCTTGAAATGATAAGTTGTATATTAAGTGTTATATGAAACATTGATTTCTTTTTTAGCCTTCATCGCTTTAATTGAACATTGGGTCATCATGTTGTTGTGGCATAGAGCTCACATCCAGCTACCGATGTTGCAACACTCAGCTTTTAGAAAAGTAGCCCCAACAATGTCAGTGGACTTTGGTTCTCCCCAGCCTACTGACCATCCCTTGACCACCAGTCTTGTAAGTCTTTTTCTTGTTTCCTTTTTGCTACTAAGAATTGTATCGATCCTTTTCCACATGCATCCAGTGAACTATGAATATGCTTCATTTGAGTTAACAATCCTTGTAATATATGGTCTAACCAATTTATATTTGACCTCTATATTTTTTCATCCAAAAGTTGGTAGACATTGATCTCAGCATTGATTATAGTGCGAGAAAATTTATCTTCTTGCTCAGGGCTTTGTTGAGAGCCCTCAAGGCTCCATGACGTAATATGGTAGGGTGGAGAGCAAGCCTTCTTTTAGTGTGTTTCATTTTATTTCCCCTATGTATAGATATGTTTCTATGTGAAATTAGATGCAACCAACATTAAACATTGATCTCAACATCAATTATAGTGCTAGACAATTTACCTTCTTGCTCGAGGGTTTGTGATCTTCTAGCCATGTATAATTATTTATATATTTGCATGGAGAATCCCAATAATTAATTAATTTGGTGCTGCCTCTTTCCCTACCTTTTGCTTCTAGAGTTTTGTCATAGTCTTCAACATCTCATTGCTTTGGTTTAGCTAAGCAAAACTGCCTTGTAGGATTCAAATGTGCAGCCAACCTTTTCAGACCATGCAATCCGATCTATTAATCCTGGAGATTTCATTCCATCCCCGGTTCTTTAGCTAATGTCTTTTCAGAAAATACATGGTGATCAAAGCCCAACCGGTCGTTATAAAGGTGTCCCCTTTGATGGATCCCACATGCAAATAGGCACTTTTCCTGCAAGATACAATGATATTTTGTTTGCAAGGACATTGAAAATAGGTTCCATCTTTGTGCTTGACAATCTATGTGTGTAGGAACCTATGAGAATGAAGGTTGGCTATTGTTTTCCACTGCTTAGTCTTGTTGTTGTATGTTTTCCTATTTTTGGGTCTCACCTTTTTTAATATTTGATCTTGGTCAGGTTCTACGGTGATTTTTATACTCCTTGGATGTCAAAATGTTAGATTATGAGTTAAATGGAACACCTATATATATGTTTAAAGATCAAGAAGAACAAATTATGTCATCATTGCCACCTTCCCCATCTAAATGAGCCTCAAAATTTAGGACCCATACATCCCCAACAGAACATAGTGCTCCTACAAATATCAATCCAGTTAAAGGCTTGAATATTTACCAAACTAGATGGAAAATAAAAGGTCAAGTGACAACTAAAAGGGATATGTACCATTACAATAAACAAGGACGTAAGGGCCAAGTGTTTAGCTTTGACATTATTGATAGTGAGGGAACAAAAACACAAATCACTTGCTTTAATGACACAACAGAATTGCATTATGATAGGGTTTAGGTGGGACACATGTATTTTGTTTCAAAAGGCTTATTCAAATAGAAATTATTTTAGATCAAAACTCAATATTGAAGTGTTGTGAGTATGAGACCTTTGTGCCAGACAAAGCATTTAAATTCAACCCAATAAATGAAATTGAAAATTGCAACAATAACACTTTGATTGATATTATTGGGGTTGTGGTGCATGTAGGAAAGGTATCAACTATTCAAAGAAAGGATCAAACTAAAAAGATTCAAAGAACTATGAAACTTAATGATTTGTCATCCTCTTACATTAATGTTAATTTATGGGGTCCAAATTGGGAAGAAAAAGGTGACGAGCTGGAAATATTGTGCACTCCTAGTTCTGTTGTTGAATACTTGTTATTATAAATGGTCATGTTGGATATTTCAATGGATCTGTTGTAAATACATCTGCAAGGACTGCTCTATACATAAATCCTGGCATCCCGAAAACACACGCCTTGATGCAATGAGGACATGTTGAGCCCCCTACCATTCAACCGTCATAACCAGTGCCTTGAAAGGTTGCCTTGGCCAATGGAAGAGTCACTATTGGATATATCTTGGACCAATGTTTTCCCTTGCCAAAAAAATTGTATGCTACTGTGAAGGCAACAATGAAATATATTAAAACATATGCATTTTATTACATTGCATGTCCCTTGTAGGCCAATGGTAGACAATGCAAGAAAAAATTTGAAGAGTCTGCCAATAATATGTGGTATTGCCCTAAATTCCAGACAATGGTGCCTAATTTTAACTTTTGATATTTGTTCCAACTAAAGATGGAAGACCACACAGGTGAGATTTGGGCTGCTACTTTTGATGAGGTTGCAACAAGATTATTGTAGATGTCAGCAAAAGAGTTGTATATGTTGCAATATGGGTCTTCTATTGTAATGACTGCTGAGTCTATCATCAATGGTGTCATCTACAGTTTTTTTTTCACTGTTCTTATTAAAACAAAGACCTCTAATTCAGAAACAAGGCTTAAAACAACAATAGTCAAAGTTGCAAGAATTAACTTTGAAGTTGAGTGCAAGTTGTTGCTCTTAGATTTGTCTACAATATCCTCTGCCAGGCAAGTCTCTACAGAGATAATCAATACCTGAACTTTTTGGAGCTTGGGTTGGCTGGACATCTATTTTCTTTTCCCTTTTTTTGGCATCTTGTCACACCAGAACACCTTTGCTTTCTGTTCCTATTGCTTTGTTGCTTGTAGAGCTGGTTATTAATTGAGACAATGAACTATAACTTATAATTTTTAACAAAAAAAGTTACACTTCTTTTGTTTTGTATCATTTATGTCACTTATAGTTTTGTTCACCTTTTAGTGTGTTCTCCTCATTTTGTTTTATGTTGTTTGGTTATAAACTTATGTCGCTCTATTCAATGCGTGTTACAATATTTATAGCTATTCTTATGTATACTTGTGGACATGGTTGTATGCATATATACATCTACATATGAATATACATAACCATATATACGCATGCAATTGAATTTTGTCAGCGCATACAACATGTTGATACACATGTGTGTAATATTGTTTGTTGTATCATTATGAGCATTGATAATTTCCATATTGTATATTTATCTTTGCATGTATCGTTGATCATGTAAGGAATATGTAGCACCTTATACATCTGATTTCTTTATCACATATAAAAGTATTTATACCAATTTTCATGTATTCTTTTGAATTTTGTTGCTCATCTCATATATGTGCTTTATAATCTTTTGATGTTGCTTAAATGTTATGTATCCTACTTTTGCATGTATATTCATAGAGTCATATTTCATTTGGATATCATATTTTTCTCAGCTATAATGTTTGTTCCATTCAACCCATACTTATTTCAATCTCATGTGTGTGTTTTTCATCTTCTGATGGTGGCTGAATGTTGAAAATATTGGTGTTGTCTCCATTCATAAAACCATGTCACATATGGTTGTCTTTGATTCTATTAGAGTTGCATAAGTTCATTCTTATTACCTGATGCAGGAGCATCCAGTGGTGTGAGGGAAATCTTGCATCACCCAAAAATATGCTTTCCATTTATTTTCCTTTTGTTTGTTTTTTGTAGATGTTTTTTCATTTCTAGATACCCTTTTCATCGAATAAGAGTTCCCAACTTTCAAAATTGCTTTCTGCTTTTTTTGCTCAACTGCTATTTTTAGCATGTGTGAATTTTAAGGTGTGGGAAGACGAAAATTTATGGGAAGCTTCAAGACGGAAAAATAAGCACCTTGGTGAAAGAATCAGATCAAGATCATTCACGGTTTGAAAGTTATTCAAGTTTCAGTTTCTGCTTTTTTCCCTGAAAAACCTTCCGAGTCGAGTTTGAAGCACTAAACGGTCTCGTATGAGCCCAAAAAATGTCAGAACCGGTGGAGTGGATTAGTAGCGCGTCCTTCAATTTTAGACCTTTTTGACGGTGCAAAAGGTTCGAAAAACAGAGTCCCGAATCAAAAGTTATGGCTTCCGGAAGTTGGTCGATTTTTGGAAAATTGCTGATTTTCGAATTAGAACTCAATTTCTGAATTTCAAATTGTAATTTTTGGCGCCAATCCACCAAAACTCATATCTCGAATGTTTTTTTTGGCTCCAAAACTGAAAGGGGGCTATTTATGGGCTAGTTTCTGATTTTTGGGGTAGCTTTTTGGGAAAAAGAGTTTGCATGCTGCAAAAGGGGAACTTGGGTAGTTTTCTAAAAAAATTGTAATTTTCTGTAGCTTGCATGTATCGTAGAGCTCGAGGATTTGAGATCCTCTGCATGTAAGAGTTCCATATTTTTGAATAAAATATTATTCTCTATTATGTGAGTATTGTTTTGTGCCTCGGGTTTGCTCCCTCGTCAGGTGGTATCATAGTGGGTTTTCTTGAGCATCTGGATAGATCACCGATCGTGAGGCAGTTCACACCAGGACCATGGTTGTGGGTTTGATGTATTCAAGATGCCTCCAAGAGTTATTCCTGGTAGGCGAGCTGGTGCCAGAGGTGGCAGAGGTGGCAGAAATGCTAGTGGAACAGATCCATTGGCGGTCGAGGGTTTTAGAGCCCTCTAGAGACAAATTGATGCATTGCAAAAAAAATGAGAAGAGGGTTAAACCTAGGAAGGAGAGGAGAAAGAGAAGATGAAGAAGAGGTGGAAGATACAGATGTAGAAGAGGAAGAAGAAGCGATTGATTAAGAACAAATGCAGCTAATTAGGGCCATTTCAAAGATCAGAAAAAAACCCAAAATAGAACTCCCCTGTTATTCTGGAAGTCTAAACTCGGAAGAGTTGATCAACTGGATCAACGAGCTAGAAGAGTATTTTGAGTATGAAGAAGTAGATGACCTAAATCAGGTTAAGTTTGCAAAAATGAAGCTAAAGGGCCATGCCAATATTTGGTGGAAAGAGGTCCAGTTGGAGAGAAATCGAAGAGGAAAAGGAAAGATTAGCAGTTGGGATCGCATGGTGGAGAAATTGAAGAAGCAGTTCATACCAGTGGACTACGAGTTAGATCTGCTAAAGAAATGACAAGTGTTGAAGCAAGGAAGTAGATCTGTGAAAGAATACAAAGAATATTTTCACAAGATGATCATTAGAACGGGCCATGCAGAGGCCAACAAGGAGAAGGTAGCCCGTTATCTTAATGGGTTACGACCAAGCATTCAAGAGGAGCTAAGCTTGGTCAGAATGACCACCATTAAGGATGCGTACCAATTTTCTCTGAAAGTTGAGGAGAAGCTGAACAAAAGATTTGACAGCAAGCAAAAATGATGAGGAGGTCAAAGTGGAAGGGGTAGTGGAAGATCTTCTGGAAGCTGAAATGAGGATGAACCAATCAAAGCCAGAAGAATGATAACTTCTACCACCCTCATGATCAAAAAAAATGTGATCAAAGAGGTAGAGGATGAGGAAGATCTAGGCTAGGACCCAGAAGAGGTGGTTTCAGAGGAACTTGTTTCCATTGTGGTGAAGAATGGCATCAAGCCTATGAATTTCCACAACACCAAGGAAGGATAGACAGAAGGCCAGAAGGTCATGGAAGGGTTGCACATGCAGATGAGGAGGCTCAATCCAAGCATTCAGATGATGTTGAAAGGGGAGAAGCCCTAGTGGTTAGAAGAGCCCTGGTGACTGAAGAGAAGGAGCTAGAACAGAGGAAGAATATATTTTGCACAAGGTGCAAGTGTGAAGATAAATGTTGTGATGTCATTATTGATAGTGGGAGCACTGATAATCTGGTGTCAGAAAAGATGGTTACAAAGTTGAAGCTGAAAAGGGAAAGGAATCCACATCCATATCGAATTTCCTAGTTGCAGAAGGACCACAAAGTTCTGGTCAATGAGCAGTGCCTAGTGAAGTTCAAGATTAGGAGCTATCGTGATGAGGTACTCTATGATATCATCCCCATGGATGTGTGTCACATGTTGTTGGGGAGGTCGTGGAAGTTCGATAAGCGTGTTGTACATGATGGCCATGCAAACACTTATTCCTTGATGAAGGATGGAGTTTTCCATAAGTTGAAACCCTTGAACAAGGACGAAGAAAAGGTATGCAGTAGTGCTAGAATTTTTTTTCGATGGAAGGAAATTTTTAGAAGGCATGAAGCATGAGTGTATGTGTTATGCATTGATTCCTAGAATGGAAAAGGAAGATAGTGAGAAGGTGTTAGTAGAATTTTCTAGACTATTGGATGAGTTTCAGGAGATTATTTTTGATAACGTACCTGAGGGTTTACCACCAATGAGGAAGATCAGTAATCAGATTGACTTGATCCCTAGAGCTAGTTTTTCAAACAAAGCAGCTCACATAATGACTCCTACAGAAAATGAGGAGTTGAACAGACAAGTTCAGGAGTTGTTGAGAAAGGGTTTGATTCGAGAGAGTATGAGCCCATGTGCAGTACCTCCAGTACTAGCACCGAAGAAGGATGGGGAGTGGAGGATGTGTACGGACTCTTGGGCCATAAATAAGATAACAATTAAGTACAGATTTTCCCTACCAAGGATGGATGACCTGATGGATTGTTTGAGTGGATCACAGTACTTCACAAAGATTGATTTGAAGAGCGGATATCACCAAATCAGGATTCATGAGGGAGATGAATGGAAGACTTCCTTCAAGACCAAAGAGGGCTTGTATGAGTGGTTAGTCATGCCCTTTGGGCTAACCATTGCACCGAGCACATTCATGTGGCTCATGAATGAGGTACTGAAAGAGTTTTTAGGGAGTTTTGTTATTGTGTACTTAGATGATATCTTGTTATTCAGTAAGTCCCTGCATGAGCATTTGATGCATATTCATAGAGTCTTTGAAAAGTTGAGAGAAGAGAAATTGTTGATTAATCTGAAGAAGTGTAGTTTTGTGAAGGAGTTAGTGTACTTGGGGTTTGTTGTATCGGTGGAAGGTCTCAAGATGGACCCAGAGAAGGTGAAGGCTATTCTAGAATGGCCTACCCCAAGAACTACTACTGAGGTAAGATCTTTCCATGGTTTGACTAGTTTTTAAAGAAATTTCATTAGAAACTTCAGTAGTATTTGTGCACCCCTGACTGAAACAATGAGAGGGGGTAGAAAAGAGTTCAAGTGGAGCACTAGAGAAGTGAAGAGTTTTGATCTATTGAAGCAGAAGGTGATAGAGCAACTAGTTTTATCCCTCCCAAATTTCAATAAGGTGTTTTAGGTGGATTGTGATGAGTCAAGAAGGTAAGCCCATTGCCTATTTCAGTGAAAAGTTAAATGATGCAAAGAGAAAGTAATCTGTATATGATCAGGAATTTTATGTAATAGTTCAAGTGTTAAAGAAATGGAGACATTATCTGTTGCCGAAGGAATTTGTTTTGTATACTGATCATCAAGCATTACAGTACCTAAGTAGTCAGAGAAAATTAAATCAGAGGCATATGAAATGGGTAGAATTTTTGTAGAGTTATACCTTTGTTTTAAAGCATAGGAGTGGCAAGTCGAATAGAGTTGCAAATGCCTTAAGTAGGAGGCAAACATTGTTGATAGAGATGCAGATTGAAGTGGTTGGGTTCAATGAACTCAAGACATTGTACCCTGAAGATCTTGATTTTGTCGAAGCTTGGAAAGCTTGGAAGGAGCCTGTTACAGTTGATAGGATGAAGTGGCTGGATTTCATAATTCAGGATGGCATGTTGTTTAAGGGAAGCCGGTTATGTATTCTGAGGAATTCCATGAGGGAGAACCTGATAAAGGAGAAGCAAAGTGAAGGAATGGCAGGACATTTTGGTTGGGATAAGACCATTACCATTATCAGTGAGCATTATTATTGGCCTCAGTTATCACAGGATGTGAAGAAGTTTGTGCAAAGTTGCAGGGTATGTCAAATGGCTAAAGGAGTGAGCCAAAATACTGGGTTGTGTCAACCCTTACCTATACCAGAGAGGCCATAGGAGGATATAAGTATGGAATTTTTTCTTGGTTTTCCAAGGACACAGAGAGGAAATGATTCAATATTTGTGGTAGTTGACAGGTTTTCAAAGATGGCACATTTCATCCCATGCCAGAAGACCCATGATGCAGTCCACATTGCTGACTTGTTCTTCAGAGAGGTGGTGAGGCTACATGGTCTGCCAAAGAGTATAGTCTCAGATCATGACACAAAATTTGTTGGATACTTTTGGAGGACCTTGTGGAAGAAGTTGAAAAAAGAGTTGAAGTTTAGTTCTGCACACCATCCATAGACTAATGGGTAGGCTGAGGTTGTGAATAGAACTATGGGTAACCTACTGAGATGCTTGGTAGGAGATAAACCCAAGGGATGGGACTTGATCTTATCCCAGGCAGAATTTTCATACAACAATTCTGTCAACAGAAGCACTAGTAGATCACCATTCCAGATTGTGTATGGAGGTAGTCCTAGGACCACTCTTGAATTAAGGAAGATGAACCAAGAGAAGAAGACAAGTGTCGAAGCTGAAGAATTTGTAGAGCACATCAAGAATATACATGAGAAGGTAAGAGAACATATTAACAAGATGAATATGCAGTATAAGGCTAAGACAGATCAAAAGAGGAGGTATAAGGAGTTTCAGATTGGTGATGAAGTGATGGTCCACTTGAGGAAAGAAAGGTTTCCAATGGGAACCTATAACAAACTGAAGATGAAGAAGTTCGGTCCTTATAAAATTTTGAAGAGGCATGAATCAGGGAATGCATATAAGGTAGAGTTTTCAGATGGAGTTAACATTTCCCCTATGTTCAATACTTCAGATTTGATAGAGTATCATGAAGGTGGTGTAGAGGAAGTACTAACAATGGAATAGTCTTGCATTCTAGCACCTACTTCAGAGGAGGAGATTAAAGAAATCTTGGATAGCCGTGTGGGAAGGAGTACCAGAAATAGGCAGTATGAAGAATATTTGGTGAAGTGGAGAGGAAGGCCTATGGAAGATTCATCTCGGTTGTCTAAGGCAGAGGTTGACCGCTTGGGTTTTCCTCAACCATCGGAGACATGAAAGGGTCATTTCTCAAATTACCCTGGGTGTCTAATGCAGGAGCATCCAATGGTGTGAGGGAAATCTTGCATCACTCACAAATATTCTTTCCATTTATGTTCCTTTTTTTTTCTTTTCGTAGATGTTTTTTCATTTCTAGATACCCTTTTCGTCGAATAAGAGTTCCCAACTTTCAGAACTATTTTTCTGCTTTTTCTGCTCAACTGCTATTTTTAGCAGGTGTGAATTTTAAGGCGTGGGAAGACAAAATTTATGGGAAGGTTCAAGATGCAAAAATAAGCACCTTGGCGAAAGAGTCAAGTCAAGATCATTCACGGTTTGAAAGTTATTCAAGTTTCAGTTTCTGCTTTTTGCCCTGAAAAACCTTCTGAGTCCAATTTGAGGCACTAAATGGTCTCATACGGGCCCATAAAATGTCAAAATTGGCGGAGTGGGTTGTTAGCGCATTCTTCACTCTAATACCTTTCCAATGGTGCAAACGGTTTGAAAAATGGAGTCTCGGATCAAAAGTTATGGCTTCCGGAAATTGGTCGATTTTTGGAAAATTGCCAATTTCTAAATTTCAAATTGTAATTTTTAGCGCCAATCCGCCAAAACTCATATCTTGAATGTTTTTTTTGGCTCCAAAACTGAAAGGGGGCTATTTGGACTATATGTTTGTTTAATACCTTTTAATGTATATGTGCTTGTATGCAGATATGTATCTATTTCTCCGTGCTTATATGTATATATGTATGTGCTTACATGTATTGACAAGTTTGGGTGTGGATATCTATGTGTATTATGTGCAAAAAACCTTGCCATAGTGGTTACTCATAGTCCTCATAGCAACTGATGCTATAGAACAACAGTCAACAATGCCTGATTGAAAATAATGTAAATTGTTTTATTACTTTGCTAAGTCTTAGATGGTAGGTTTTATTGCAACCATCACCACAACATGCAAACCATAATATTGTATAGTTATCTTCACAAATACCGTTGATCATTTAAGCCATCTATAGCATTCATATACACCTATACCAAAAATATATATGTGTGCATATCTAGCTATCTATTGCTTGGATATACACATACGGAAAAAAAATCTACAAATATAATTATATCTAAAGTAAGCTGCACACAACATACAGATATGTCTACATTTAAACTTGTTCCTACATGTAAGTATATATATATATATATATCACTTAGAAATAGCTATATGTTTGTTTTATATCTTTTGATGTATATGTGCTTATATGCAGATATGTATCTATTTCTTTGTGCTGCTATATTTATAAAAGCATGCAAATATATTTCTATTGATATTTTATTTAGTAGGTGTATATATATGCACTCCATGCCTTCCATGCATACTTAGATATCTCTTTCCTGCATATATATATACACAAAAAAAGTGGCTGCACATATGTGTGTATATGAAATTAGATGCACCCAGCATAGATATATATCTACATTTACACTTATATATATATATATATGTGTGTGCTTACATGTATTGGAAAGTTTGGGTGTGGATATATATGTGTGTTATGTGCAAAAAACCTTGCCACAGTGGTTGTTGGTAATCTTGATAGCAGCTAATGCTATACAACAACAGTTAACAATGCTTAATTGAAAATAACATAAACTATTTTATTGTTTTTCTAAGTTTTAGATGGTAAGTGTTATTGCAACCATCGTTGCTACATGTAATAATATTTTCATTCCATAGGAATTCTCGAGATAATGAAAATAGTGAAAATGGTTACGATATCAAATACCGAGAGTTGAATTTGCTTAGCAAAATTTATGTTACTTAGAGCAATAAAACAAATGCTTGACAAAGGAGGAAATCGTCTATTGCAACAATATACACATACACCAACAAAAAATTCTGCACATATACATGTATCTAAACTAAGATTCCACAACATACATATATATCTACATTTACACTGATTGATACATGTAACTACATTTTGACTTACATATATATGCTATCACATGTATTGACAAGTATAGGTGTGGATATCTATGTATGTTGTGTAGCTGAAGCTACAAACTAACATTGAAGAATGCTTTATTGAAAATAACATAAACTACTCAATTTCCTTGGTAAGTTTTAAATGCTAGATATTATTGCAACCATCATCAGTATATGGAACCCATACATGAAATAATGTCACCGTGTCAAGCTATGCCAAGTGATTTTTATCTCCTGTGCTTAGGCAACATACATATATATCTACATTTAAACTTATTTATATATGTTCTCACATGTATTGACAAGTTTAGGTGTGGATATCTATGTATGTTTTTTGCAAAAACCATTTTCATAGTGGTGGCTCATAGTGTTGATAGCAGCACTACAGAACAAGAGTCAATAATGCCTTATTGAAAATAACATAAACTGTTCAATTGCTTTGGTAAGTTTAGAATGCTAAATATTATTATGAGTGTTGGCGCTATATGGAAACCATACATGAAACAATGTTGTCGTGGTAGGCTATGTCAAGTAATATTATTTCCTCTGCACTCGTGGTGATTTTTGTATTAACAAGTCCACCTATGGATATATATGCATGTTGTATACATATAACTTTAGATGCATATATATCTGTATAGATTTTTCTTTCTAAGCATATATGTAGACTATTTTATTCCTATGCAACCATCACCACTACATGGAAATCATAAATGAAATAATCTTGTTGAACCTATTCAACAATGTAAGGTAGGGGGACTGGCCATGTTCAAGGCCCCAGGTCACAAATGGCCAAGACCGGAAGGCTGCTCTAACTTACCTTAGCTAAAAGGGGTGCTAGGAAATGTGGGACAAGAATGATGAGGAATTTAGGCCCTTCGGTCACTCTGTGGACCCGAAAGTCAGAATGGGGCTAGGCAAGCTGACTTTCAAGTTCAAAAATACGCCTCAACAAGATCTCTACCTGAGTGTGAAAGAGTAGTCCCGAGATGACAACGTAGTGCGCTGGCATCTCTCAAGTGTGCTAGCATCCGTACGACCAGAGCACTAAAGATACAAGGTTAAACTCTAGAAAATAGACTAACGGCCTAGCTAACTACTTCCAAAGGGCCAAAACAATGCTATGAAGTAGACAAGATATGCTCTAATATGATAAAGTAAATACACAAAAGTTAGGGTGGCAAGAATAATCTCAAAAAGGAATTCGTTCGCCAACTAGCTGCTAGTAGCACATTCACCTACACACAAAGAAGAGGTAAATTTGGTTGGGGCTATTAAGGGGTCTTCCTCAGTCAGAGCCTCGCTTTGGTGTTTCCACCTTCATAGACAACCAAGTTTACAACGATGGAGAAATAGTATGATAAAGAAGGAAATGAAGTAAAGAACACTAAAACACTACAAAATAGTAAATGTGCTTACTCAACCAAGTAATAGAGGAGAGGAGTGGAAAAGTTACCACCTCCACCAAGAGAACTCAAGGCTAATGGGGGATAAAATGAGAGTACTCAATCCTCGATTGCAATGGTGTTGTCCCACACTTGCTCTATTGAATTTATGGGGTGATGTTGTTGTTATGGAGTACAAAAGTGCTACTAAAAGTGCTTGGGAATGCAAGAAGTGAGTGCAAGAGAATGTGAAGAAGTTGAGTTGAAAGCTTAAAATATGAAATGCATGTAGGAGTGAATTTGAAGGAGAGGATGAAGAAAATGACCATATTCAGGTCAGTTGGCCGAAGAGGGCATTACAAGTTAACCACCAATGAGAAGTGTAACACCTCTATAGGCTCCAGCCATAGGAATCTGCTAGGGACATAAGCACATTGCACAGATGTTTGCGCATTGCATAGACATCCCCCATAGAAATTCCTCTATCGATGCTCAAAAAAAGTGCCAATTGGAATGAAGGCAGTGGGTTTATGCAAAATTTAGTCTTCAAATTTGGTTTTCTAAAGTGGAGAAAGGAAAAAGGGGAATTTGTGTAAGGGGTGTAAAGTCACTCCTATACTTTTTTGTCCCACTTTAGTGAGCATGAATATTGATGAGTGCTTCAGTAAAGTAGATCAAAAAATAGTAGGGTTAAAAATGTATACCTGAACCGTCAAGGAAGAAAACCACGATTTGACAAACCTGAAGGTGCAGGGCAAGCAAATGACTTCATAGCTTCTCAAAAATATGAAGCTAAAAGTGTCTTACAGATCCATAGACCTGCAAGCAAGTGACCCCCAAGATCTCTCATATGAAGGAAGCCTAGAGAAGCAAGTTCCTCACAGGCTCTTAGGCCTGCAAGGAAGATATCCTCAAAGATCTCTCACATGAAGGAAACCGAGACAAAGTGCCTTACTGATCCACAGACCTACAAGGAGGCACCCCCCAAGATCTCTCACATGGAGGAAGCCACAAAAGTTCCTTACAGGCCCACAGATCTACAAGGATGGTATCCTCCAAGAACTCTCACATGAAGGAAACCCCAAGAAAGTACCCTACAGACCCATAGAACTATAGGGGAGTGACCCCCAAGATCTCTCTCATGGAGAAATATCAAAGGAAGCACCCTATAGGTTCTCAGACCTACAAGGAGGTATCCCCCAAGATCTCTCACATGGAGGAAACCCAGGAAAGCAGACTCTGCAGAGTCAGGAAGTGGCTTCACAGGTGCACCTATAAAGTGACATGTCTATCTATAGGTAGAACATGTCAGAAAACAGCCACGCAAGCAAGTAAGTGGACAATTACGCAGACCATCAACAAGTTGGAAAACCTTCAAAGAGGTCCCTCAGGAACCCAGTGTAAAGAAGGGGTCCACTCAAGGGACACACAGTTTGAAAGAAAATGTTTGCTTTCTCAAATCGATCCATCATCAAGGAATCCTTTTGAAAGATGTTCACTTCAACAAAAATTCAAAAGGAAGAATATTCCCCCACACGAGGGGAAGGTCAAAGTTGTTCCCACTTTGGAAGAAGGTTTTCAAGTTCCTTCTTTACGAACCCATGATGAAGGAAACATGTTCTATTAGGGTTTCAAGTTGAGAATGTGATTCTAAAGAAAGGTTTGCAAAGATTCTCAAGAAAATATTTGTTGGAAATGAATGCATTTTCTAAAAATTGAAATGTTGTAGAAGTGGAATTGTCACACATGAGAGGGACAACTCAAGCAAAGAAGAGAGAAAGATAAAGAGAAAGCAAAAGAGAAAAACACAAATGAAGGGCACAGGGGTAGCCTGATATTTTGAGGTCAGAACTACTCATAAATATATATATATATATATATGTATAGTAATAGTATATAAATGAACTGTCATCAACCCCCTACTATATTAGACCATGTGAAGAATGCACGAGAAGATAAAGTAGAAATAAAAAATTGGGTCAACATGGAAGTGAAGCCTAAATTCCCCCAATGCTTTGCATCATCCCTAATTTACTGAAAATCAAGCACAAACATGGAAGAATTATGATACAAATAGAAGAAGGTTTACGACACAAAAACCATGCCTGTATTGAAGCACCAACAGGGGTGACAAGGGTCATCAGGCACACATAGCATGATCACGGGGGGATCACATCACTACACAGACATACACATCTAATCTAAAAATCAAGAAGAGGGCCTCCCCTAACACTGATCGACCAAGAGGTCATCCAATTCCCACTCCAGATCATTGTAGGGGGAAGAAGGATGAGCGTGCAGTTGCATAATCTTAAGGGGAGGAGCTTCTGACTCTCCCACAACAAGGGCTAAGGAAGAGGGCCCCGCAAGGTCTTCTTCATTGAGCTCTTGTGGAGCTTGGGTCAGTGATTTTGCAAAGATCGTTGAAAAGGTTAGAACTTCATCCATAGAGTTAAATATGCACCTTACAGGAGTGCCATATTTAACTTCAATGGATAGGGAAGGCTATGCCTAAGATTCACTGCTAGGCTCACCAAATGACTTGAGAGTGATGATGAACTCAGGGGAAGCCAGGACTAGTTCTATCACTAGGATAAAACAAGTCAGCACAGGACCACCTTGTGAAGAAGGACAACTCCTCTTTCATTCCTTATTGTAGGAGGAACTAACCTCCACCTTCTACTTCATTGGGGGATGCGAGCTCCCCATAGATGAGGAAAGAGGTGCAGAGGAAGAGGAGGAGGAGAAAATCATAGTAGACACCACCAAGGTTTTTTTCATATCTAGGGGTCTCAAGAAAGGCGGGACATCTAGAACGAACATCAACAAAGGTGGCTCCATCGAAGGAGCAATGAACACCTGTACCCCCTTGGGGTCATGTGCATTTGTACTTGCACCAAATTCAGAAGCAACATGGAACTAGACTAAATGGAAGTAGAGGGAAGGAGAGAGGAAGATGTTGTAGTAGGCCCTGAAGCATGGGTGGTCATCTCTTCTTCCTTCCTCTATGAGGAAGCTTGCTCAACCAGAAGAGCCTTTTTCCAATGCTTGCACTTGCATGCAAGGCGGTTTCTATGACTCTTTGAGTTGGAGGCCAGAGGCTGCAAAGGAATAAGAAGCTCCTACTCAACCATGGGAATGTCCACTACAACCAATTATGGTGGAGGAACGGATTCCTATATGGGGGAAGGAGGAACAGGTTGAGAAGCAGCGGGGGGAGTCAGCTCAAGATCCTTGGCAATGGGCCTCTTCCCATTCACTACTTTAGGAACAGGAGTGGTAGGAGGCCGCAGAGGGCTCTCCACAAGGGTCCTTCTTCCTATTATACCGAACAGGCCTAGGCTCCATAGGAAAAATAGAAAGCTTGAATGTGGGACACTTAGGCTTTGGCCAAGTGGGCACCATAGGATTCTCCCACAAACATGGAATGGAATCTGATGGTGCTTCAGTGGGGTGAGAGGAAGCATTAGGTTGCATAGTGGAAGAGGAAGAAGGAGGATCTTGGGACCGCTTCTCTTCTTCCCTCCTACATGACTTAGTGACATCACTTCCAGCTTTTAGGCAAGCCCTATGTGAAACAACATAAGGTGGCACAGGGTATCTCACTTTCGGCCTCAGGTGCCCTTTCTTATAATTCTGATACATTCAGTGCAGGAGGTCCATCCTAGGTGGAAGAGGACCAATGGGTGCAAGCCAAGAGTAGTCCAAGGAGTAGCTACCATGAGCAACCAGTGGTTTGTAACCAATGTCATGAATTACATGCATGAAACCCCCATGGATAAATTTTAAACATTTATGCATGATCGAGGGTACTGCATTCATAGCCACTAACCAAGGGATACCCAACTTCACTCTAAAGATTTTAAACTTAGAGATAATGTCAAATAGGAGCTTCACGGATTTAGGTCCAACAAGACCAATAGGACAATACTACCCAAAGGGGGCAAAAAAATCTTGTCATGCATGTGGATGGTGCTCATAGGTGTATCGTACCCATCCTTATGTAAGAATTTAATCAACATGATCTCCTTAGTCATGATATTTACTTCTGATGTTAGATCAACAGAAACATCTGATATGATGTTTCCATTGATCCACATGGGGATGTAGAGAGGATATGGTTCCCTATTTAAACCCATCATAAGGTCTTGTGAAGTGAAGGTTATACCAGTACCACTATCCATAGGCTTTGCAAATGGGATAGGTTGATGCAGGAACAAGGCCATTATGCACACTAGACAATACTCTCATGGAGTCCCCAAAGGCCAAAGGATAAGATGGTGACCCAATTAAGGTTTCGCTATGCAACACCTTCAGAACCTTCCAACTATGCCAACTAGGGGTCGCAGGTTGGGTTGTAAGGCGACAGCCTCACAACACTCACACCTACAACACTCCTAGAATATAAGGAAAGGAACTTTCAATATCGCAAAAATAAACCAAAATGGTTCACGTCAAGTTCACCAAAAATGTAAGGTAGGGAGACTAACCACGTTCAAGGCCCTAGGTCACGAAGGGTCAAGAGTTGAAGGATACCCTAGCTTACCTCAACTAAAAGGGGTGCTAGGAAATGTGGGATGAGAATGATGAGGAATTTAGGCCCTTCGATCACTTTGTAGACCCAAAACTCAGAATGGGGCTAGGCGAGCCAGTTTTCAGGTTCAAAACTATGCCTCAAGAATCTCTTTTCTTGATGATGAAAGTGCAATCCCGGGATGACAGCATGGCGTATTGGCGTCTCTCAAGTGTGCTGGCATCCGTATGACTAGAGGACTAAAGACACAAGGTTAAAATTTAGAAAACAAAATAACGGCCTAGCTAACTACTTCCAAAGGACCAAAATAGTGCTATGAAGTAGACAAGATATTCTCTAATATGATAAAGTAAATACACAAGAGTTAGGGTGGCAAGAATAATCTCACAAAGGAATTCATTTGCTAGCTATCTCCCAGTAGCATGTTCACCTACACACAAAGAAGAGGGAAATTTGGTTGGGGCTGTTAAGGGGTATGTCTCAGTCAGACCCTCACTATGGTGTTTCCACCTCCACGAACAACCAAATTTGCAATGATGGAGAAATAGTATGATAAAAAATGAAATGAAGTAAAGAACACTAAAACAATACAAAATAATAAATGTGCTTACTCAACTAAGTAATAGAGGATAGGAGTGGAAAACTTACCACCTCCACCAAGAGCACTCAAGGCTAATGGGGGAGAAAATGAGAGTACTCAAGCCTCTACTGCAATGGTGTTGTCCCACACTTTCTCTACTTAATTGATGGAGTGATGTTGTTGCTGATATGGAGTGAAAAAGTGTTGCTAAAAGTGTGTGGGAATGCAAGAAGTGAGTGCCAAAGAATGTGAAGAAGTTGAGTTGAAAGCTTTGAAGATGAAATGCATGTAGAAGGAGTGAATTTGAAGGAGAGGATGAAAAAAAAGCCATATTGAGGTTGGTCATCCAAAGAGGGCGTTACAAGTTGACCACCAATGGGAAGTGTAACACCTCTACAGGCTCCAGTCGCAGGAATTTTCCAGGGACATAAGCGCGCCACGTAGACATCTACATGCCATGTGGGAATCCCTGATAGAAATTCCTCTACCAACACTCAAAACAGGCACCAAGTGGAATGAAGGAAGCATGCTTATGTGGAATTTAGCCTCTAAATTCAGTTTTCTAAAGTGGAGAAAGGAAAAAGGTGAATTTGCATAAGGGGTACAAATTCACTACTATACAAACAACAATCAACAATGCGTGGGTATCAACTCCTTCCTATGCTTATTATTTTGGAAGGATGGATGTTCTTTTTCTGAGCCTCTCACCAAACCCCCAAGCAAGATCATACATTATCCACCACTGTGTTCAATGGTTAGATTAATGTTTCATATTATAGTTAATATACATCCTATCATTCTAAGAATTCCATGTAACCATTCCTAACAGTGTCTTATTAAAAATAACATAAACTCTTTAATCACCTTGCAACCATTGCCACTATATGGAGATCATAAATGAAACAATATAGCTAAAGCCAAAAAACAACAATCGACAATGCCTTACGGTAAATATCATAAACTATATAACCTATATTGTTTTATTTCCTTGCAACCATTACCACTACACAGAAAGGTGCATCTAACTTTAGATACATTTATATTGGTATAGATTTTGTTTTGCAACTACATATATATGCATTGCATGCACTACATGCATATGTAGGAATATGTTGCTTGTTAAGCCGATAGGCTCATTGTGGGAACACTTAGGCCGTGAATTTCGTCAACCTTCCCGATTTTCCAAACTCTCATCGTGCAACTCCCAATCGGTTGGAAAAAAGGTGGAGAGCTTCAAATTACATAAATAAAAAAATAAATAAGTTTGGCACGTTGATAGAGAAGGCTAGAAAAATTGAATGCTAGTTGGCAGGGCTTGGCACTTCAACATTAATTGATGTATGCTTTTTGTATAGTGGCAATGGCTTGTGATGGTTGTAATAACACCTTCCATTTAAAAATTGAGAAAGCATGGTCAGGCAATAAAACATTTTGTGCAATTTTTGATAAGCCATTGTTGGGTGTCATTCTTTGGATTTGCATGCTATAAGAGCTTTGAGCCACCACAGTGACTTTCATATTATTTTCCCTATGTCAAGATATGTATGTAGATGATATTAGATGCAAGCAACATTCAAATATACTCCTTTGTATATTTATTATTTTGGGATTACCAATTTAATCCACTTTTTTGATTGGGAGTCACTTATGTATATTGTCTACATCTAATTCCGCATACATACATTTCTACACATACTTTTTGTGTGTATACATATGCAAGTAACAAATTTCTACATATGCATCCAAACTGATATATATGTATCTGAAGTTAGATGCACCTCTTTGGTTATTACTTCTTTCAACCTCAAAAATCAATTCTAAGAATGGTAAGCTATATATTAAGTGTAATATGAAACATTGATCTAATCATTAAACACAGTGGTAGATAATGTATGTTCTTGCTCAGGGGGTTTGGTGAGAGCCTATGAGTCTGTATGACCCAACACGGTAAGGTGGAGATTAGGTCTTCTTTTGTTGTGTTTCATTTTATATTTCCTATGTGCAAATGTGTATGTTTATGATATTAGATGTATACAACATTCATATGTATGATACGTTGTATATTAAGTATGATATTAAACATTGATCTTAACATTGATTATCATGCTAGAAAATTTATCTTCTTTCTCAAGGGTTTTTTGAGAGTTTTCAAGGCTCCATGACACAGTATGGTAGGGTGGAGAGCAAGCCTTCATTTAGTGTGTTTCATTCTATTTTCCCTATGTGCAGATATGTTTCTATGTGAAATTAGATGCAACCAACATTCATATATAGTCCAAATGTACATTCCTTTCCCACAAAAATTAATTTCTACTTGGTATGGCTTGGCCCTTTTTCCATTCATCCAAAAATTTCTAGACATTGATTTCAACATTTATTATAGTGCTAGACAATTTATCTTCTTGCTTGGGGGTTTTTTGAGAGCCTTCGAGGCTCCATGACACAATATGGTTGGGTGGAGAGCAATCCTTCTTTTAGTGTGTTTCATTTTATTTTCCCCATGTTTAGATATGTTTCTATGTGAAATTAGATGTATCCAACATTCATATATGGTCCAAATGAACATTCCCACAAAAATTAATTGCTACTTTGCATGGCTTGCCCCTGTGTCCATTCATCTAAAAATTGGTGAAACATTTGACAGAATAATGGTTATATGTGTTTCAATTGACAGTTGTAGTTTTCCTATCCAAGAGCAACATTGCACATTTATTCTAATTTTTTTTGTTAACTGAAACATGTTGTACATGTTCTTGTGTGGAGTAATTATCTTAGGTCTACAATTTCCAAGTTGTTTTTTGTGAAAAAAGAAAAGAAAAACAACATCCAAAATATATGTGAAATTAGATGCAGCCAACATTCATATATAGTACTGCCTATTATGCATACAAGGAATGCAATGCATATATATATATATATATACTTACAAAACAAAATCTATACTGATATATATGTATTTGAAGTTACATGCACTTTTTGAGGCAAGATGCTCTATTTTATAGTCTTTAGAAAAAAAAAGTTTATAGGTGCACATGTATATCTCTTTAGCTGCACTGTTGCTCTTTAAGTTGGTGTTTACAAGATGCTCTATTTTATAGCCTTCAACCAATTTTTTTTTATATGTGGACATGTATATATATGAAATTGGTTACAAACAACATCCATACATATACATCTTTCAAAGTTCTACTTTCCTTGCTTCATGTCTGTCATGCCCATATGCACATGTGTTTAGAACTTTTCCTCTTGGTTCTTCTCGTCTGTGATGCTACTAAAAAATTGTGACTTTTTGACTTGGCTTAATCTCTTTAGATGCATTGTTGCTCTTTAGGTTGGTGTTTTCAAGAATTTTATTGTATTCTTCATATTGTGGTTCTAGGTCTTCAAATGTGTTCAAGTTCCAATCCTACAACAAGTGTGGAAAAAAAAATCCAACAAAATGCCAAAGAACCCAACTCTATTATGCATAGCATAGAGACTACATCTGTGAAAATTGTCGGCCCAAATACTTGCAACAAACACCCACACTAGCCCGTCCTTCCTTAGCTAGTTTTTAGAGTGATAGCCTGTATATTAAGTGTAATATGAAACATTGATCTCCCCATTGATCACAGTGGTGGATAATGTATATTTTTTCTTGGGGGTTTGGTGAGAGCCTATGAGGCTCCATGACCCAATATGGTAGGGTTGAGAGTAGGCCTTATTTTGTTGTGTTTCATTTTATTTTCCCTATGTGCAGATATGTACATATATATAAGTTTGCATCTATCTATATATGTATATTGTTTGCATCCAATCTAACATACATACATTTCTACACATACTTTTTGTGTGTTTATATACCCAAGCAATAGATATCTACATATGCAACCAAAGCATGCAATGCAAATATATGTAGTTGCAAAGAAAAATCCATACCGATATATATGTACCTAGAGTTAGATGCACCTTTTTACTTTTAATTTATTTTAGCATCAAAAAGCAATTCAGTTGCTTTTGTAGATAGAAATCTGCATAGTTATAATCATGGGATATGCAATTCATTGATTAAATATTTGCAAAACACGTATTGTATTTAAGATCACGAGGATGAAGAAATAGAGGAGCTATTTTGTATTGCAGAGAATGTAGGGAAATGTTATAAATTTTGTGGTATTTGTCATGACTTAAAAATTCATGGCATTTTCCAAGAAATTATGTCATGCTATTTTCCATGGATTTTGTAGCAGTTTTTACTACATGCACTAGAGGGAAACAATGTTTTGATGTGTGTGCCTTGGATTGTAACATGATGATTACATGCATTACATGTTGTGTATACATCTACTTCAGCATGGGTGCTCCAAAAAATATGTTCATCACTCCCAACTATATAATGTTCGCCTATCAATAAAAAGATTCGATGAACCAATTGTAAATATAAAATATGGTAGGGTGGAAAGCAGGCCTTCTTTTGTTGTATTCCATTTTATATTTCCTATGTGCACATGTGTATGTTTGTGAGATTAGATGCAGACAACATTCATATGTATGATAGGCTATATATTGAGAGTAATATTAAACATTCATCTCAACATTGATTATAGTGCTAGACGATTTATCCTCCTACTTGGTGGTTTGTTGAGTGCCCTGAAGGCTCCATGACACAATATGGTAGGGTGGAGAACAAGCCTTCTTTTAGTGTGTTTGATTTTCTTTTCTTTTCCCTTATTCCCAATGTACGTCACATCAAAACAACTTTTGTTCTTCATCCTACTCTTCCTTGACCATTTAAAACTTCAGAAAACATATTTGTTTCCCACAAAAAAATTTCCATTTATGATTTTCTCTTTTATAGCCATTGCAGATTGTGGTTTATGTGATTATGGAGGTCAACCACACATCGTTTCCATGTGCTTATTAGAGGACAAAATTATTTTTGGTTGCATCACATTGTTTATCCTTGCAAGCACATGGCAATGGTGTATGTTGCTCCATTCAACAAAACCATTTTCAATGTTATGGTTGGCTTGGTTTTCATGTTGTACATGTCTACTTTTTTTTTCTTTCTAGTTATTACTTCTTATATGTACCCATGTTTGTTGAACAGATTCCTACATATGCATCCAAGTCATGCAATGCCTATATATGAACATGCAAAACAAAATCTATATTGATATATAGGTATTTGAAGTTAGATGCACCTTTTTAGTTATTATTTCTTTGAGCCTCAAAAAGGAATTGTTAGAATGATAGAACAAAATCTATACTAATACATAGGTATCTAAAGTAAGATGAACCTTTTTAGTTATTATTTCTTTAAGCCTCAAAAAGGAGTTGCTAGAATGATAGGCTATATATTAATTGTAATAAGAAACATTGGTTTCACCATTGATCAGAGTTTTAGAGAATGTATGTTCTTGCTCAGGGGTTTGGTGAGATCCCATGAAGCTTCATGACCCAATAAGGTAGGATGGAGAGCAATCCTTCTTTTGTTGTGTTTCATTTTATATTTCCCATGTGCACATGTGTATGTGAGATTAGATGCAAACAACATTCACATGTATGATAGGTTGTATATTAAGTGTAATATTAAATATTGATCTTAGTATTGATTATAGTGCTAGATAATTTATCTTCTTGCTTGGGGGTTTGTTGAGAGCCCTCAAGACTCCATGATGCAATATGGTAGGGTGGAGAGCAAGACTTCTTTTAGTGTGTTTGATTTTATTTTCCCAATGTACAAATATCTATCTATGTGAAATTAAATGCAGTCAACATTTATATATAGTCTTGCCTATTATGCATGCAAGAGATGCAATGCATATATATATACTTAAGAAACAAGGTCTATACTGAAATATATGTTTCTCAAGTTAGATGCATTTTTTTGCAGCTTTTGTTGGTTGGACATCTATTTTATTTTCCCTTTTTCCCAATATCTCTCACATCAAAACAACCTTTGTTCTTGATCCTGTTGCTTTTCTGCTTATAGAAGTGGTTATACATTGAGACAACATGCTCTATTTTTAATCTTTGACCAAAAAAGTATATATGTAGACATGTATGTATGTGTGTGTGTGTGTATATATATATATATCTACAATTTCTGCTCTCCTTACTTCCTATCCATCACACCCATATGCACTTGTGTTTAGAACTTATTCTTCGGGTTCTTGTCATCCATCATGCTACTAAACAATTGTGATATTTTGCATTGGCTCAATCTCTTTGGCTATACCATTGTTCTTTGAGTTGGTGTTTACAAACACTTTATTGTTTTCCCCATATTATGGTTGTAGGCTCCTCAACCCTATTCAAGTTCAAGTCCTATATCAAGTGTGGACCCAAAAAAGGTAGCAAAATGCCAAAGAAACCAACTCTATTATGTGCAGCATAGAGACCAGATCTGTGCAAGTCATCGCACCAAATACTTGGAACAAAGAGTTTTCATAGTTCATCCTTTCTTGGCCCCACCTAATCAAGAGGTCACACTACAATTGCTACCAAGCTTGTTAGAACCACATGGCCCTTCGCAACTTGCACATAACCTTCCCAATGAAGGTACCTCAATAGTGGGTAGTTGTGAATCTCAGTACAACCTTGTCGGGCATGGTTTGGAACCCACACCGTCCATCCATCACCATTTGAAAAGTATGTTTGGAGATCTTTTTTGCACTACAATGAAGTCATTCTGTCAGTGCATTGATGCTTTGTCCAATTTGAAAGTTTGTAGTGTTTGCAAGGAAAACTACATTGGCATGAAAGTGCGAGCATCCAACCCAGACATCATTTTCCAGCGTTGTGCTTCTAAAAAGGGTGTTCACCGATTCAGTTCAATGAAAAATATGGACATTCTTGACTTATCTAGCCCACATGAAGTTCAGAAGGAAAAAAGATTCTTTGATCGCTATGTTTCAACATGGAATCCTCATTCCCAGAACAACTAATATCAAGAGTCCACCACTCTTCCCTGGAGGACCCGAGTTTGCTTGAAACTTCACAAATTGCTTGGATGGACCCAATGGTGGATTATGAACAACTGGTGAACATGATGCAAAGGCATACAAAATGTACTCAATACACATGTCTTAAGAAAAAAGGCCAACAATTACAATGTCACTACAAATCTCCATGGAATGCACAACCATCATTGACATTGGCAATTGACAATGAATCAAAAAAATCCTACAAGCCAACAAGAAATGATGAGCGCCTTAATATCCACAACCCTGAGATGCTTGTGATCTAGCGAGCAAATGTTGATTGATAGCCAGTCGTGTCAAGACAAATTGTGCTAAGCTACATTTCCAAATATACATCAAAATCTCAAAATAAGTCTAAAAGCTATATTGATATCTTACAGAGGCTTGCAAATACAAATTCATTTGGGGATAAAGTGTTTCTTTCCTATAAAAGTTCATGATGAACCTGGTTGCAAATCATGACATTGGTGCACAAGAAACATGCCATATGCTGCAAAAGTTGCCCCTTGTCATGTCAAGCCGACATTTCCTATCTTTGAATTTGAGTAGGAAAACCTTGTACCATTTGAAAACAACTGATAATGGTGAAGAGCTTGCAAGTAGTTATATTCATTGTTACATGCCAAGACTAGCTAACATGGAAACTATATCCCTTATTCAATCTGTACAATTGTGCACCCATCAAAAAAATCACAAAGGCGGGGCCTAACACTTGCAACCACACCCTGTTGTGATCATTATTTATGCACTATTCAATTCTACCCCTCCTAAGCATTGTGATACATTTGAAACATTTTGCTAGTCAGAATTGCTCCTATACAAGCCATTTCAAATTTTTGAAGCAGATATAGGCCTCACCAAAGATAGTATAACACACAACTGGAGGATATTTCAAGTTACTGGCTATAACCCTTGGCATGTCAATAGAGTTATTACTCCCCTCACCAATCAAAAAGAAGGTGATAGTGATACTGACAACACCTAGTCTCTGCCTCCCATAGATGAATAAAAAATGGGATTTTTTTTCTCGCCTTAGTGCTACAAACAGTGTCTGCTTGGACCAGCTGCAACTATTAGGTAGGTAGGACTTTGATTTAAATCACACGTGGGACACACATAATGTTCCTGATATTCTACATAGTGTTGTTGTAGAGTTCATCTCAACAAGTAAATTACATATAGCTGAAGATAGTCTTTTCCCACCTGTTGCACCTGCATTTTGTCATCAGCTATCGCCTAAGCAAGAGCTTGATCTAAATATTATTAAACAACACCACCTTGGCCCATCTTCATCATCACCATTGCGTATGATTATTCAAGGTACTATAGGTACAGGTAAATCATTTCTTATAGACAACATCTGAAGAACACTAAATACATCACCAAATTAGAGAATGAATCCTTTGCTTGCTTTGGTGCCAATAGGGGAGGCCACTTACAATATGCATGCCTCTATAGTGCATACATCTCTTTGGATACCAATTAGAGATATGAATCTACTACAAGGACATCCATTGACCATATTTCAAGAGGACTTTAAATAAATTAAGTACATCTTAAATGATAAAATGAGCTTCTTGGGACCCAAGTTGTTACTCAAAATAGATAGTCTATTGCGGCAAGCATTTCCTGCTAGACATATGCAACCATTTGGTGGTGCCTCTGTTATACTTGTGGGTGACCTCACATAGTTGCTGCCTATTTTGGACAAGCCTATCCACACTTCTCACTCCACATCCTTGGCTCTTTGGAACACTTTTAATGTTGTTTTCATGCTTGACACAATCTTCCAACAACATGGACAGTCTGATGCACAACAAGATTTTTGTACACTCCTTTTGAATATTCAAAATACTCAGGCATCTCGAGTTGATTGGAAAAATCTTATGAATCAAACAAACGCCATGCTTTTAGCTCAACAAAACCAAGAGTTTGATGCATCTATTCACTTATTCCCAACAAATAGCCTAGTCACCTTGCACAATAGAAAAATGTTTAAACAGTTAAATGTTCTCATTGTAATCAATATTGTTGAAACTACTCAACAAAATGCACCTAATTATGGTGATGATGAGAAACTTCAAGCAAAGCTCTTACTTGTAATTGGTGAACAAGTTATGTTAACAAAAAATCTTTGGGTGGCAGCTGGATTGGTCAATGGATCATTGGGTATTGTAAGGTCTATCGTATATGCTATGGGTGCTAAACCACCTCAACCACCTCAATATGTTCTTGTGCACTTCCCAAACTACATTGGCCCAGCATGCGATCAAAAGAACCCAAAAGCCATCCCCATTCCCCCGATCACACAGGGTAGTTAAACGCAACTCCCCTTGGAAATGGATTGGGCAATAACTATACATAAATCTCAAGGCTTGACATTGGAGAAAGCTACAATAGATATTGGAACTAAAGAAAGACAAGGACTAACATTCATGGCTCTTTCCCATGTAAAATCAATTGTAGGAATACGTATAGATCTTCCTTTCTCTTTTGACAGATACTCTATATTATGTGCCAACAAATACAGTGCACTCTGAATCAAAGAAAAGGATTGCCTCCAACAACTTTGTCTATTGACATCATGATGTAATGTTTTTTTTTTTTGGTAACTATATCTCTTTTCCCTTCCCTTTTCATTTCAACGTGTTTAGAATTTCCACCATTTCTAATTATTCAATTCCATATGTAACTTGACTCAATACTTCCTAATCTTTTTCGTTGTAACTACAAATCTCCATAATGCTAAATAGCTTCATGATGGCATGTTTTGGACAACTGCATTTTAAATTCCTAATGTTTTTAGTTGTAATATACAAGGTAAGGCTATATGTAATTTATTCCATCTCTTTTTCCACAACTGCATTTTAAATTATTTGTCATAAATGATACAATTGTATATACTTTTAATAATGTATAACACTGATTTTAACTCTACAACATCCATAGGTAACGAAAAAAAATTAAATGGGAATTGTAATTGTAAAGATATTGCATCCCACTACTTGCACAAGGTATGTTTGCATCTTATTTATTTGATCTCTTCTATTACATGTGCATTACATATTATTTGTTATAAATTATAGAACTGTTTATGTTTCCTAATTTAGATATTCACCAACAATGACACATATTCATCGCACTAAACTACACATTTTCCTTTCATTTTTACAAAACATACTCAAGTCAAACAAATTCAATAATAAGAAGAATACTACAATGGGAATAATGATAATGATCATATCATCAAAGAACCAACCTACAACCACTAATTACCAATATGGTCTATTTATATTTGTTAAATGATTCACACTTCCATTTACTATAAATGTTGCTCTTCATTTATAACATTGACTATAGTTGTTCTCAATTATCATGGAATAGTTTTGGGATTTCAAATAACTTCAAAATATTCTCCTATGCGTAGTTGTATTAAAAAAACCAACCTTTTAGAACTATTATTTCTTTGAGCCTCACAAAGGAATTGTTAGAATGATAAAAAAAAATATATACTAATATATAGGTTTTAGTTATTATTTCTTTGACCCTCAAAAAGGAAATGTTAGAATTGTAGACTCTATATTAGGTGTAATAAGGAACATTGGTTTCACCATTGATCACAATGCTCGACAATGTATGTTCTTGCTACAGAATAACAATCAACAATATTGTATGGAAAATATCATTAACTATTTTTAAAAAACAAAAGAATCACAGATCACACTGCTGATAACAATTGGACTTACTATTTTCGAAATCCTCTATAAAGGGTTTTTTCCAAATGTATTATCTACCACTGTGTTCAATGGTTAGATCAATTTTTCATATTACAATTAATATACATCCTATCATTCTAAGGATTACTTTTTGATGTTGAAAGAGATAATAAGTAATAAGGTCCATCTATCTTCAGGTACATATATATCGGTATATATTTTTCTTTGCAACTAACTACATATATCTGAATTGCATACTTTTGATGCATAGATATACTTGTGGTGGCGATGGTTGCAAGGAAATATAGTTTATGCTATTTTCCATAAGCCATTGTTGATTGTTGTTATATGGCCTCGAATAAATTATTTCATTTATAGTTTCTATCTACTGGCAATGGTTGCAAAGGAATAAAATAGTTTACGTTGTTCTCAAAAATTCATTGTTGACAGTTTTTATGTGGCTTGCAGAAACAGTTTGTGTTATTTTCCACAAGCCATTGTTGATCAATGTTATATGGCTTTAGCAATAATATTTCATTAACACTCAAAAACACCTTATTAGAAATAACACAAACTATTTAATTCCTTTGCACCCATTCCCAACACTGGTTTACTGAAAACAACATAAATTGTTGTTAAATGCTAAATCATTGTTATCTCCTTGCAAGGACATAAGGGAGGTGCTTATTATACAACTCATGGTGTATATCATTTGATTATTTTATCATTTTCAAGGTGACATTTAAATGATTATTCTTACAAGTCAAAGTGCATATAATTTTGAGCATTCTAAAGAATAAGGTAAAAATCATGGAGACAGACAAAGGTGTAAGTGTTTGATTAACACATGTGATTGAAACACGTTATAAAGTGTTTTCTTTGTTGATTTTTGTGGTCGAGAAAGAAGGAAGCTCAGCTAATATAAATACCAATCTACATAGGGAGGGAGGAAATGATACTAAAAAGCTTGAAAGTAAGATGAAAGGAAAAGAATCCCAAGAGGAAATAACTAAGGAACAATAGAAAATTGAAGAATATGAAAAAAACAATGGGGGTAAGGATACCATGCTCATAAATAACAACTAATGAAGTGTTTTATTTGTAACACTGACACAATAATTATGCCCTAAAATAATCACCATCGCTGCTACATGAAAAGCATAAACAATAAGCCATTCTTGATTGTTCTCTTGCTTTAGCAATACTTACACAAAAAAAGTCAACAATCCCTTATTAGAAATAGCATAAACTGTTTAATTCATTTGCAACCATTCCCAACAGTGGCTTATCAAAAATAGCATAAACTATTGTTAAATGATAAATGCTTGTTATCTCATTGCAGCTATCACCAATATTGTTCCATGTATGGTTTCCCTATAGTCCATTTATGGTTTCTGTGTGTTGACGATGGTTGGAAAGAAATGAAGCAGTTACAATTTATGTTAACTTCAATAAGCCATTGTTGAATGTTGTTTTCTAGCTTCAGAAATGTTACTGCATTTATGGTTTTCATGTGTTGGCAGTGGTTGAGACCCAATAAAATAGTTTATGTTGTTTTTCGTGGCGTATAGTGGGTTGTGATTATGTATCCTTTTTCATTACATTCATACTCATTGCTATTATTTCTTGCAGCTGACACCACTCATTATATTGTCTACATCCAATTTCATATGTCTATTATGTGCAAAAAAACTCGCCACAATGGTTGCTCGCAATTTGAACAACTACTATATAGATCCCTGCCATTTAGACTTCTCCTCCACCTATTGGATCACCATTGCATGTCACTGCACACAACTGCTAGTTTTAAATTTTGATGAATATGTAAAAAATGAAACCAAAAGTACCATACCTAGGTTTTTGACAAAAAATGAGACACTTGAAAAAGAAATTGGTTGATCATCAAAGCTTGAGCCTCTCTGATAGTCTTATGGTAATTTCAGTAAGTGGGGGACTAATTTATGTCTCACTGAATACCCCTGTGATTTTTATAGAAAGTTGGCTCTTCTCTGAGTTTTGGAGAAAATGATAGAAGGAAATTTAAACATAAAACATAAAAATGGTGATACACCAAAGCTTTTACAACATTTCAAACCCAATCTTTCCTATGAATGATATATTTAGACATAGAATGCTACAACCCTTCATTTTTGGGAAGAGAATGAACAACAGAGGCTAACTACAAGCACAGTACAGTCTTTCAAATCTCCCCACAGGCAGTGTTCATTAAGGTCTGATCAAACATAAAGATTTCCAAGGTTAATAGAAAAATGTTTAGAGATTGCATAAACTCTCTCTCTTATTACAGCACAATATAACAAAACAACAACCCTTCAGAGAAATAGAGAAGTCCACAGACATAATCTAATTTTCATAAGTTATTATCCTACTATATAAGCCTACAATATGGAAATCAACAACTTAAACTATTTGAATTCAACATAACACAATGTTTTATTCAAAATGAAAGCATAAAGAAGGAAAATGTAATAAAGGCCATACATGCACAGTCTCAAAGATTTCTTCCAAACAATTTGTGCTTAAATATCAAATGAACTTTAAAACAGAGGTCAAATGCCAATCCAATAATAGTTTGAGCATAAACAATATAACATGCCAGAGAAAAGTAGTTGTGCAATTCTACTTTTGAAAATAGTTCTATAACTTAAGAAAACTAAAGAAAATTTTCCTCAGCAAAGCAAACTGAAACTTGGAATCCCACCCTTTGTTATGTCACTGCCTCTCATTTATAGCTGCAAAAAGAGAAAACTGCCACCATAACATAGAAGTAATTGCTGCCAGATGTTGGCATTTGATAGCAAATGATCTGATCATAGATCTTTAGTTAGGTCATAGCAATCTTTGCTCATCAATTCTCAACTACCGCATTAATTTCTTTTAGATGTTTAGGTATGTGCAGGATCATGATGGGCCAAAAAGTGGTGATAAGATGGGTATGTGTAGGGTATGTGGCTGATGACTTTTTTTACCCAAAATTGATGACACAAAAAGGGTTTTTAAAGGAGATTCTCATATTTCCACCAATATAAATTATGCTTTACTTTGAATTTAATAAATAATTATTATTCATTTTCTATTTAGTTCACGGAGCTAAAGTCTTGATTGATAGGCTGAGTTGAGAAAACATCTATAGCTTTCAAAATGGTATCATATTTTTTGAATTCAAAACATGTCACATTCTGTAAAACTTCACATACTATAGGATTAAAAGAAAAAAATTGAATTTCATGAAGTTTTGACCTGGATTAAAGTGGTCAAACATCGTGTTT
The DNA here is from genome assembly GCA_007258455.2 of Sequoia sempervirens. Lineage (NCBI taxonomy): Eukaryota > Viridiplantae > Streptophyta > Pinopsida > Cupressales > Cupressaceae > Sequoia > Sequoia sempervirens. Next base: position 547,422,046 of record VDFB02047230.1, read on the forward strand.
TATATTTTTAAAAGTTTTTAATAAAAAAAGTCATATTTAATTATTTATTTGGAAAATAGTACAAAAATATGCATCACATCGGGACATGAGTCCTCTACTTATATCCTAAAATCTTATAAAAATATTATCATTTTATTGTGGTTAGGGTGGTGGATAGACACTACTTTTATTTTTCACGAAATTTAAATTACCTCTTGCATTGAAATTCAAAATTTCACCAACTAAATTCTATTTTTTAAATAAGCCCTAGTAGTTTAGAAACTACATTCAATTTACTCTGATTTTATTCTTACATATTTACGAAATAATAAAGGGTACTTATTTTACAAATTTTTAAGATCAAGTTTCCTAACTCTAATTTTTTTGCCACTTAAGGGCCTGTTTTTCCATGATGATCCTGCACATACCCATTTTAGCAAAGATAGTTATCTGAAAGCGATCAGATCTTAGAAAATAGCTTGGAAAAAGTCTAGTTAACTAGTCACATAACCCAATGATGGTGACTCAAAGTCTCCATCCTGAAAACCAAAAAGGTGCCAACAAGCTCTAAAAAACTCCAAAAGATATCGCTTCGTAGAAACACAAACTTCCCATAGTGAAGAGATGACGTTTCAAATAGGCAGAAAACTTTAGACTCATGAAAATCACTCATTGAGAAAAAAATTTCCGAGCTGACATGTGTCTTGGCCTTCTCCCGAAAGGAAGGCAATAAAATGAAAGTCATGCAGCCACCATGTGATGCATTGCACACCTTTCCGAACAACTTTACTTGAGTGTGGACACATCCGAAGCAAAAAATGTAAGAAGCCAAAAATAAAAAATGATTAAGGAAAAATTGCTTCACAGTTCTAGCAACTCACAGGGAGCCTTCACTTGCAGAGGCACAAACCTAGGCGTCTAGTAATTCTTGGAGTTTGAGGAAAGTGGAATGCAATGCCTCCCAATCTACATCAATCAGTTAGACGAGAGTGTGGATGAGCCTATATGCTTGGTCCAACTCAAAGACTTCCTTGAAAGAAACAAATCCCCATCTTGCATAAACTAACCCAAAGTGATAATAGAGTCAAGAAAGAGGGAAGATCTTGCACTTAATATCATCAACGATGGGTGTCATGCTTGAACCCAGGAGTTTTGTAGAAGTCTGAACCTTATGTCAGATTGCATCCATGACTTTCTCAACTTTCAACACATCTCCATCTGATGAAAGAAGAGGAGGTAGCCTAAAGCTAACTAGGACATCGAATTCCTTCTTGATTTCATTGACCCTCTTATTCAACATTGTCTGACACTCTTTGCACCTTGTCACAATCTTGTGGAAATTGATGATCTTGTTAGCTTTGATGGAGGTGGCCCTTCAATCAGGAATTCTTGCACCTTTCAGGGCCTCATCAGTGGCCACACACAACCTAGAAATAAGGCTTTGTGATTCTGCCACCTGGGGAGTATATATCTGCAAAAGTTGATCGGCCCTTAGGCCAACCTTCACATTTAATTCATGTACGTCCCTTAAGAATTGTAAAGCGGGCCCAAGAATGGAAACCACAACTGTGATCCTCTCCCAATGCGTAGACCTCAGGTTCTTTAATATTGGGAGGTCCTAGAACCTTGTGTAGTAGCTAGCTCTTGATTGAATTGAACCTCTCTTGCTCTTGCGCTTTCCTCCATTTGACTATTTTCTTTAAGGGAATTCGTCAGTTTTAAATTCAACCTTTTGATCTCTTGTTTTGACATTTCTTCTTCCACCTGGGCCCTCTGTAGATCATCAGAAGCTTGATATTGGACACAATCCAACTCTCTTCTTATGTTTTCCTGAGTGTTCTTTTTCTCTACATTTGTCTGGCACTCAGTAGCCAGCTCAATTTTCAATTTCTCAATTTTAGCATAGAGCTGAACCTGTTCACCCTAGGCTTCCACAAGAAACTTGGATGTCTCTCCATGTTGACTTTGTACTTTCCTTATACAGGCCATCTCAACATCTTTGGCCTAGATCTCATTCTGCAGCCTACTCATTGTTTCCTTTACGTTTACCAGCTCTGCCTCACACTTCTTCAACTTTCTATCCAGCCTCTCGTAGTCCACATATACCACCTTCTAGGTGGCCTTAGCTAGACCACTTTGTCACGTAGGTGAGTTTCATTAAAATCTAGGCCCATGGATCTGATGTTGTAGTCCTCCATCTACATTTGTCCCTCAAGCTTGGACACAAGTAGCTTCATGGTAGTGATCAACAGAGAATTTTGCTCTTCATTGAAGAAAGCTTTAATCTTCTTGGTAGTTGGCAGCGTAGAATTCTTTAACAGTCATTTTTTCTTTCTAACCTATTGAGCATGCTTGGTTGCATCAAAATGCTCTTGGAGACTCTAAGGGGTATCAATACTTTGTGATGTGATGGAAGCACTAGGTGGGAGACTAAAAAGGGTGATAGAAGGAGAAACTTCGGATGCATGAGAATGTAGGGAAGCAAAAGGGAGTGTTATCATGGAAAAGGATGGGATGCCAAATTGAGATTGGGTAGGGGAAAAACCTGTCAGGGTAAAAGGAGAAACATGCAGAAGAAGAGGTTCCTTTCTAGAATTGGATGGACTAGGAGTGATGGGAAACACAAAAGTTTCTACTCTTTCAATAAGGGCCCTTGATAGGGCAATCAAAGATTCAATAGCAGCCAAAGCAAATGTTGCTCGTTCAATGTGCAAGGTTCCTTCAGAAAGTTCACTAAAAATGGCAGAGGGTGTATTCCAGACTACTAGCTCAGGATCTGAGGATGTAGGATTCCTTTCCATAGAAGGAGGCAGAGGAGTAACCAAAGATGCAAAGGTAGGAAGAAGAGAGGGAGTAAAACTTACCTAGGCCGCGGTGGTTGAAACATTTTGTAGAACAAACTCCACTTCTTCTTCTCCTCGGATCAGTGCATCGGGTGCACCTAGATCCTAGACTGGTCTTCTCTTTGCATGACTAGAATTGGTACATTTTGATCCTCTGGTGGTTGATCCCTCTGAAACTTGGCCTTCAACAACCACAACAGACCCTTTTGGGGACCGTCAGGTCCTTTTTCCTTTGCTTTGAGCACTAGCGGAGGCCATGACTTGTGAGTCCCTTTTCCTCAAAACTATCCTCCTGTCAAATTCCTAAGAATTAGAGGTATGGCACGGGAGCTACTCTTCAGATATCTCATGACTCATCTCTGGATTACTATTGTCAATGTCAGCCTCTTGATCATAAATTTCCTTGAACCTTTCGTCATCTGGCTGAAAATCTCCAAACGGGGCATTGGGCCATTTCATATCTTGTTGAAACCTCCAAAAGTCTACCTTATTTATTTCTGACCATCCCCTGCACTTTAATTGCATGTTGAGGGATTTACCCATCGGGATTTTCTTCTAGTACTCCGCTTGTGGTGCATATAAATTCAACCATTTTGGTCGTTTGAGTGGAATGCAGGCCAAGTCAACATATACTTCCAACCTTTCCTAAATCAAATTCCTCCTCCTCTAAAAATACTCCTGACTCTCATGTTTCAAGGTGAAGTGCTTTGTCAGGTTGTAGTCCCACTTGTCATAAATGAGAACCAAGCCTAATGTTGTCAATAGATTTGAAAGCTCACCCTCGGCCTTTTGCTTGTTTAGTGTTACCTGACTATTAGAAATTGTGAGGGGGAGTAGATATATTTGTCTTATTCCTTTTGGTGGCATAGGCATTCTTGACAAGGGTTTCCTGACAGAATGCCTCCAACGCAAAAACTCTATGTGTTACAAATTTGGGGAGTCTGAAAGGTTCCCCAAAAAAACCATGAAATCTGATAAATGTAAAATCCTCTCCTAGGAAATAATCCACTGGGGTCGACGGAGTTTCCATCCATTGTGAGACCCTAGGAGAGAAATGGCCCAAAGTGCGTGGCAACAAATCTTGAATCACTAGCCTCAAAAAAAGATCTATAAACCAGTAATAATCCCCTATTCTTGAAAGTAAATGGGTCCATATAGAAACTAGCTAATAGCAACCTTTTACATCTAACCTAGACATGGATATTTCTCTCTAGCCACTCAGAATTATTATGCAAAATCAAGTGGTCCAAGAAAGAAGAATACCTAAATTTATACTTAGTGTTATAATTCTTCAATTTCTCTAGTATTCCTCCAGCTATTACATCAGCAAAATCATAATATTTCTTATTCTTCTCCCTTCTAAGCACAAAATCTAGGCCCACCTAGAAAGGATGGACATCCTCATCATTATCAAGGCCAAAAACTTAGGCCAACATTCAGAATACAAACTATTTGTCTTTCTTGAACTTTCTATGTGAAAGAGGAAAAGAAAGATGACCTTTCTCTGGCCTTTCCTTTGTTTCATCCTCATAGAAACGTGTTTTCCTAGACATTTCTTCCCCAAAGATGTCCATCTTTTCTTCCTCAAAAATTTCAATGCCTCAAGTCATAGGGATGCACAACATATCACATATGGCCTCAGAAGAAATTGTAACCTTGACCTTGTTACCCTCAATGGCTCATGTTCTTTTGTCAAACCTTTCGACACATGTGTCCACCAACTCTAGGCATGGGTGTACAGTAGGCAACATGAACTGTGGTAGACCACAATTCTAGAGCCAAAACATAAAACCCTCAAATGACTCATGTTGCATCATTCTTTGAACATGCCCTCCCTAAGACTTTTAGGGTTAGTTGACAACCTAGGGTCAAAAATATTGTCGATGTGATCCTACACCACCTCTCTCAGGATATGTTTTTTTGGTTTCACCCTTTTACAAAATTCGAATGGCTGCTCCTCAAGCGTTGAGGCATTGGCGAATGAGTTCCACCCAAAGATATCAACGTAACTAGGCCTTTTGATTGAGTCTCCATCTTTTCTACCAGACGTTGATGGCTCCTCCATGGCTGTATCAAGAAGTTGCAGAGAGTTTCCTTAATGAAAACAACCACTTTCCTTTTGCTTCTTTAGAAAAATCTACTTTTGAGTGTAGTTAATTTCCTTGCACGTACATGTAGTTAAGGCTACACCATTACTACTAGTCCATTAAATTTTTCCACTGAGGAAATACGTGTGGATTTCAGATCTGTATCCCTTGGGAATTCTGAAAACACCACAAGAATGGAATTAGTACATTCTCCCTGCCACCTCTTTCACAAATAAACTCATTGCATTGGAATGCATGCTTTTAGCAATGAGAAACATGTTGAAGTAATGCAAGGTACCTTTGAAAAGACATGCCCATTTAATTTTTTAGAACTTAGTGTGTTAATCCATCATCTTTTCACTTAAGCAAGTTAGTTGGTTCTAATGATGGCAAAGGACACATGTCAACAATCAGCATATGAGAGCATTTACTCCCAATGCCCAAATTTAATTCTCAAGACCTTCTATCAGATCCTCCATATGATTTCTTTGTTGGCCTCTATTTTCTTTGGAATTCTTCCATTGTTGTCTGGCCAAAAATGGACTTCCTATTGGTTGGATCTGTTGGCTTATCTTTTCTATATATAGTTATGCCACCTTATTGCAACATTCATTCAAAAAAATATAGTCTTTAAGTTTAGCAATATTTTTCACTGTCTCCCATTCCACCACAATTTGTTGCTTTCTCAGAATTTCGGTTGGCTTAGGCACTCCTATTTGACTTCTCCCATGAAGGCCACAATACTGCTTTGTGGGAGAGGTCACTAGTGATAGAATCAAGCACCTAGTGAAGAGGTGTGACCGCCTTAGCTTGGTTGCATTCAGATAGGTAGTTGGCTAGGACTACATTGATGATGAGAACCAGTTCTTAAGTAACTGTAGCTTTCTTTTCTGCTTCACCGCCTCCCTACTCGACCTAAATGTGGCCAAACCCATGATAATTGAATTATGTCACTAGATGTTTGGCATTGCGCTGATGGAAGGGCTTGGTGAGATAGTGCAAGTAGCTATCCTTGCTATCGGAATTCTAAGGGCTATGGATCTCTATAGGTGTGTGGAATATGGGATAGACATACCCTGGTTGCCCTTCATTTTTGACTTCCACATCATGGACCTTGATACACATTGCTCATTTTCTCAACCATTAGCCACCTACCTGCTTAGGGAGTAAGATGTGGAGCGCATTCCTAGGCTTTCCTGGAGGAAGCACTTCGAGTTTTTGGTGCATAACCGACGACTAGGTTGATAGCCTGCACTAGGTGGAGCCTGCGTGTGTTGTGTGTTCAACCCCCTTTTGCATCTTGACTAAGAAGAAGAAGAAGAAGAAAAACTGACAACAAGCTGTTTCGGCTTTCTGGACAATGGGGAGAGGCCTATCCTTTACTATTTTTTGCACATTGCCTTTGTTTTGCTTCTTTTTGCTTCATACCTCTTTTTGGATTTTTCTCAAGAGAGCCTCATGTGTAAATTTGAGCCTCGAGCTAGTATTACATTGTAAATTTTTTGATGAATATAATATAATACTAAACTTGTATGCTACTTCCTTTGCTATTCTCAATGGCTTATTCTCAAAATTAAGCATATTTACAAAAAAAATTACATATGGTACATAACTGTTAAAATTTTCAAAGATTTGCATATTTTAATGGAATAATTTTAGATAAATACCATTTACCGATATATCTAAAGCATTTCCTTCCATATCTTCAAGCTCATACACATTGTTTTCCTTGCATGGGCTAATTCAGAAGGGTCCCTTCCATAGCACTTCAAATTCTGTATGTTGTCCTAGTTTTGTAGTACATTGATTGTACTTTAGCACTAGGCTCCCTTCTCCGAATTTTGGGTTAGATTTTTTTTCTCGAACCATCACTTACTATTTGTTGGCAGTCGATCATGGCTTCATGAACTTTTTCTCTATCTTCCTCAATTTTGAGGATTTATTCCAACCATACTTCCATTATGCCACTTTCTTCAACTTCCAGGGATTTTACTAGCTGCAAGGCAAGAATTTCTATGGAAACAGGTAACACTACCTCTTTTCTGTACACTAGTTCATAAGGGGAGGTCTTCAGGATCTTCTTGGGAGTAATCTGGTCTTCCCATAAAACAGTTCTCAAGTGTTTGTGCCGATCCCTTTGTCGTTCCAACCCAATGCGCTTGATTAACCTAATTAGGTTTTTCTTGGTCAACTTTGCTAACCTATTTCCATGTGGATAGTAGTTTGATGAAGTTTTAAGGTAAACCCCATGTTTGATAGAAAAATATGACATCTCTAAACCTAGAAAATCTCGAGTGTTGTTGGATATGATGGTTTTGGGTGAGCCAAACCTGGTTACCAGCTCTTCAAGGAAATTGACAATCTCGCCCTCTATGGCATTTTTTTAGGGCTATGACCTTCATCCACCTTGTGAAGTAGTCAGTTTCTATAAGGATTCATTTGTGGCTAGCATTGGAAATAGGATTTATCATTATGAAGAAATCAAAACCCCATTGAGCAAAGAGCTCCTCAGTTACAATTGGACTCAAAGGCAAAGCAAAATTCTTTCTTTTGCCAACAAAGAATTGGCATAAAATACAATTCTACACCAGATGATATGCTTTGGAAAACATAGAGGGCCAATAATATCTTGTTCACATTATCTTCAAGGCGGTAGTCTTGGCAAATAAATGTCCACCCTCAGGACTAGTATGGAACTCATTAAGAACTCTTTCCACCTGCGACTTGTCTAAACATTAGAGCAAGATACCATCATAATTTCTATTGAATAATATACCTTCAATTAATACATACCTAGTGCCTTGCAGTCGGTAGTATCGCCTTTTGTGGGACAAAAGGATAGTCAGGTAGTGCCCCTTTTGCATGTATTGTGTCTGATCCACCACCCAAGACTCATCAGACTAGAATTGGTTTGAGTAGACTTG